>LZPO01087635.1:13060-31972 GCA_001675575.1 Neotoma lepida | reverse complement strand
AGGAAAGGCGCCAAAGCTACACAGAGAAACCCTGTCTCGAAAAACCAAAAACAAACAAACAAACAAAAAAAAAACCAAAAAAACAAAAACCAGACATTTAAAACAGAAGACTTATCAAGAGTTCCGTCTCAAATCAATCATTCACTTAAAATGGTTACCATCATACATTAAAATGCATCTCAACAGGATGAACTGTTTTGTTATTTTAGAAGAAAGATAGCTCTTTTTCATTAAAGGGAAATAATTAGGAAAAAATTAAAGAAAAGCTATAGCAATGAAAAGAGCAATAATTCTTGCTATGAAGCATTTGATATTGTTTTACAAAAGAAAGNTTTGTTTTGGTTGCCAGGGCAACTCAAAGCCTATCTATGTTCAAAAGCCAAAACTGCAACATAAACAAATGAGTAAAGACTCACTTTGCTTCTAAATTCAACATTAAGAAGAAAGTCTTGAACATAATTTAACTTGTATCTGCTTGCTTTAAAGAGACACAGTAGAGACCCAGGATTCGTGGATTGAGAAAAACACACATACACACAAACACACATATTATATATAATCCCTCCAAAATGAAGAAAATAGCAGCCATGTGGGAGCCAAACAGTAAAGAGTGCAAGAGTCAGACAGGAAGACTAAGCAAAGCAGTAAGTACCTGGGCTGTACCAAGTTAGAGATCCTAAGTGCTGTCCAGCCTTCAACTCCTATATGGCAACAACTTCCCTTATTAGGAGCTTCAAAGAACCATGCCCAATGTCTGCCTGTCCTGGAAAACTGAAGATCGGCCCCAGAAACCACAGCAAAAGCTACAGCCACAATTACTGATCGCAGGGAGCCATGTAGGTCCTTACCTATTCTAAGCCTCATTGATCCACTGTTATTTCCCTCATTTTGCAGGTGAGAACATGAGGTTTGTGTTCAGTTTGTTATTGTTGCTTTGGATTTTGTACGTTGGTTTTAAGACAGAATCTTACTATATAGTCCAGGCTGGTCTCAAACATGTAATCATCCAGCTTCAGCCTCCTAAGAACTGGGATTACAGGCACGTACCACCATTCCTGGTGAGATGGGGTAGAATGACCTCTCCAAGCCTTTGCTGCCATTCTGGATTCTTCCCACTATGCTGCCAGCCCAGATTACCCTGGCTCCAAGAGAGAAAAATGCCAACAATACAGTCCATGCAGCTTTACAGCTATTACTCCCAAGAGTACTTGGACTCAGAGCAGGTAAGAGCAGACAAGATGACTCAACAGGTGAGTGCTTGCCACCAATCTTGACAGTCTATACCCACAAAAATGAATAAATAAAATGTAATTTAAGGATAAAAAGTAAGAAATCTCCTGGGTCTCCAAGGTCTCCTGTTGCCTTGCAGAAGGAAACCAAAGGGCTGGGAAAATGGCTCAGAGGTTAAAGTGTTTGCTGGCAAGCAAGAGAACTATAGCTCAGGTCCCTAGAACCCATGTAAATACCAAGTGGGTATGGCAGCCTGCCTATAACTTCAGTCTCAGAAGGCAGAGAGGGCATCACTGGAGCCAGCTGGTTATGGAGACCAGCCATATCAGGGAGCTGTAAGTTTGCCTAAGAGACTCTGCCTCAGTGAACAAAAAGCAAGGGTGACTGAGGATAATTCCTGACAGAAACTTCAGGGCACCCATGTGCATGCTCACTGACATATACAGGTCCATGCAAACATGTATAGTACATATACATACACATGAAAAGAAGAAAAAAGGGAAGCTGAGGCACTGAGGTATGAAAATGCTTTCCCAGGAAAATCCAGTGAGTTGAAGGCTGGGCAGAAGCTCAGATTCCATGCTGTTGTCCCCTAGCCCAAAGCTCTTTCATGACACCCTGAGGGAAAACTACTGAACTGAGGCAATTTGGTCTCATTTTCTAGAGTTATTAATCGCTGAGATACTTTTATTTCTTATTAATAAATTAATAAAGTTAAGCCATACACAACTATGATGTTCTGTATACTCCTAGATACTAGAATCAGGTGACAAAAATGAACATCCCATCAAAATCACAGGTTATGGGTTTTATTAGTAAGTGACTACACATGACCTTTTGCAGCTGAACAATCAAAAGGTGCTCCTTTCACCCACATGCTGAAAGAAGAACCAAAGGACCCTCACCACCACCCATGCCCTACCCAGTCCCACAGGCCTGGATGTGGGTTCTGCGGGCTTGCCATCCCCANCAACCTACACATCCATAGACCTCTTCCCCATCAGAAGCCACAGGGCAGCAGAGGGGTGCNTTTTCGTTTTCTGTCTGATAACAATTTCAAAAGGCCAAAGAACAGAACTTACATGCCTCTTTCTATGGAATCTCATTTAATATTTTTAAGAAATAAGTAAACAAAAAATTGCAAACATCCGCAAAGCCCCCTTGTGGAAGTATACTTAACAACTTCTTGGGGACCTCAGTTTCAGAAGGGGTGGGAACAAGGCGTGCTGGGGTTTGTGGGGGCTGCTGCGGGATGCTGGGGGCTGCTGGAGGCTGCTGCAGGATGCTGGGGGTTGCTGGGAGCTGCTGGGGGCTGCTGCGGGCTGCTGGAGGCTGCTGGAGGCTGCTGTAGTATGCTGGGGATGCTGGCGGCTGCTGCAGGATGCTGGGGGATGCTGGCTCTTATATGAAGTGTTCGCAGCAGAGCCCTCCCCTCTCGGGCTATCTTTGTAAGATGTCCGAATCCTATTGCTTTTCCTTGTAGGCACTGAGAAAGCATCAACTTAAACCTTAGCCTGTTTTGTCCATTTTTATCCTCCGATGCTTTTATCTGGCAATCAAGCGGCATAATTTGGTTTACTCCCCCCCCCCCTTTTTTTTGGTAACTTTAGGGAAAAAGAAAAATACCTTCGTTTCTTCCTAGACAACAGAATCTTTTGAACTAATAAAAGACATCTACTCAAGCTGCCAAGTTTTCCTAGGGAAGAGTTTTCATTTCCTTCTAGGAAAAAACAACAACTAAACACACTGTGAAGATACATTAAAAGTCACAGTGAGACGGACATGAAATAAAAAGCTTCATGTTCTATATTTTTTAACTCAGAGCAAAACTTTTTTGACTTTCATTATGTGTATGTGACCATTAATTTCAATGCCATATTGTGGTTTTTTTGGCTGAACAGACAGTATGTATGTATGTATGTATGTAAGCAAAACAAATGCATTTTGTATTCAAATTTATACAACTCCATACATTTTTATGCTGTTTACTTGAAAATTAATTTTGGCTTAGGCCTCAGAGACAGCAAATGTTGTCAAGATTTGAGGGCTACCTGAAAAGCCTTGGGGACAGCATTACCCTTCTGCATAAGAAATAGCAAAATAAAATAAAAATAAATGAATTTCCAAATACGTCATGGCTAATCCCTTGAGCTGACCTACAGATGAATTATGGGGGCTTTGCCACAGGACTGAGTAGATCTGCTGATTTCACTGGGAGATTTATCTTATTTTCCAACTTATTTTCATATCTTATTTCCTTTTCTTTTAGAATTAGACTGTAAATAAAAGGCTAAGACTTGGACGAAGCTCCCTGTCACAGAGCTCTATTGGATTGATATTAAAATGGTGAGATGAGTTGTGGACGGCCATCCTCAAGGATTCGGGAAATTTAGCCGATGCAAAACAAGGCATTAATTCGGAGAGGCCTGGCCACTTACAATGCTTAGCATTCTGACAATGATGAATGGCATCGTTCCAAGCAAATGGTAATTTCACTTTTTGTGACAGTACTTTAGAGCAAAACCGACTTTCTTCACACAAAGAATTTGCAATCCTATTGAACAGAGGCAGTACCTGAATATCAGAAACCCTGCATTGTTTAAGTATCATCTGATATTCTTGATTGGTTTCAGACTGAAGGTTGGAGTTGAATTAGGAGGAAGGAGGTTAAGTCCTAACCTTGAAAGACTTAGCAGCCATTGAAACACTGCCTTTGGGCACTTATTGGCCTGTATTTATCGGAGAAAAAAAAAGAAGAAGAAGGGGGAAAAAAAAAAAGAAATAAAGAAAAAAACTTTTCAGTTCAATGAGAGGAGGGAGAAAACACAAAACTTGTCACATTCATCAAGTGAAGCCACTGGAAAGACATCTACAGAACACCCCAAAAGCATAATCTTTCCGAAGCGCTGATAGAAATGGAAATTGGATGAGCCAGGGAATAATACAACCAAAGCAGGGGCAATGTGGAGATCACTAAAAAGAAAATCAAGGTCAAAGAACAGAACAGAGCTTTTTTAACTTGTAAAAAAAGAAACTGTACCCTTGGCCTTTGTACTGAGGGGAAAATATACCTGTTGCTATGTGTAATGTATGTCCCCACTAAGACATCTCAAAGAGAAACTTCAGACATAAAAAGCATTAAAGACCTTCAGTCTCACACCCCTAAGACGCTCTACCTTAACATGGCTCNGTCCTCTGTGTCCAGGGTGGAGGGGTGCTCTTTTCAAACAACAGCAAGGTAATTGCTCTCTTTCTCCCTGCCTCTCCAGTACTTATNGCCAAGAAGGAATGTGGGGGTGAGGGGCAGGCAGAGGAGGTGACACACACACTAAACTCTTCCCTGATGGAATGAGGCAAGCCAGACTCTTGGGTGANTATCAGAGAACATGAACACTCTCTCTCCAGAGAACAGACCTGCTAACTCACAAAATCTGGGTACACACCTTCTGCCTTCTTTGCTAGTAAGCTATTGAGGGCAGAACCAAATGCCTTGTGTAAACACCATCTGGGGATGCTTCATTGTCCTGTTTTTATTTTACACAAGTGCCTCCTCCCAGGGCTTACAAGGCTGCTTGCACAAAGCTGAGCACTGATATTCTGGGCCACATCCTGCTGGAAACAGTGGAATGGTCAGGAGCTCAATTAGTGTAGTGGATGGACGCAGGTGTCTCCCTACTGAGCAAGACATAGGGGACAGGGAAAGAATTCCTAAAAAGATGATACCAGAGCCCCTCTTCTTCACCTCCTGGGAACACCCACAAAATCTCCTTAGACAAGTTCTCCTAGAGTTAAAAAGTAACAATCCAGCCCATCTTATGACTTCCCTCTAAACTGTACACGCTCACTGATGTGCAAGCAAAGATAACATCTGCTGTTTTGCACAATTCTAAGGTGCTTGTACGCCTATTTCTATTATGCCCAGAATGCAACTTTCCACATTGGAGTTGTACAGTGATGTAAGGTAGGAGCTGGAGTTTATGATTTGTGCTGACAGGCCCACATCATATTTTAGGGAAGTGACATCACTATTGATGGCTCTTTCTAATCTATTCCCAGCAATATGCTCATCTGTATGTCCCTCCCCACCCCCCACCCCCGGCACCAGAAGAACAACTCAGATCTCTAAAACAGTATGTCATTTCTGGTCACAAATCTCATATGCACATATATTATTATTATTTAGCATTTATTAAGTACCAACAGTATGCTAGGCACAACAGACATAGGGGACCATAAAAACATATTTAACGCATCAAAGCCCACAGTAAAAAGATGCTATATATGTGACAGAAGACAATAAAAATCTTCACAATTCGTAGTTCAAGATAAAATGCACCCTAGGTCCCAGAGAAGCCTTGGTACAGCTGGCATATCAAAGAAATGTATTAGAATTTTTATGCAGCTGAAGTAGGAAGGTTATGCATAACTTATACTAAACATGGTCTTCCCCAACCTCAACATTCTGAAATAATTAACTGTCTAATGGCAATTGCTGTCACAATTTAACCTGAGCAGTCCNCATCAATAGCGATCATATGATATGGTNTTAAGCACTTTCAACGCATTGTTCTGTCAAACAGTGATATGTGCAGTTATTTCACTGAAGCTTGGAAAGAGCCACATTCATCCAAGGTCCACATTGGCACCTAATTCTTTATTTGCCTAAAGTCATATCTCACACCCATACACAATGCATACACAGCTGGAGAATGACAAATGTCATCCACAAGTTTGGAGGACTGAAGTTAAAATACTGTCAAAGCATGTGTAGAAACACATTAGCCTGCTCAAGGTATGTTAATGTATCAAGAGTCTCAGCTTCCTCACCATCTGATGTGACCTTAGTCACTGAGCTGAGTGTTGTGTTAAACGTGTAAATCCTAGAGCTTGACTTTGGATNGGAATCTTGGTTTAAGCTTTATGGCCCTAAGCAAGTTCATTAACATCTCTCTGCCTGTTTTCTCATCTGTTAAAAGGACTGAGGGAAATAATAGTGCCTTGTTTCACAGAATTATTGCGAAGGATAAGTGAGCTGGTACATAGAAAAAGCTTAGTACAGGGCCCAGCAGTTAGTAAGAGCTTTAACCCTCTTCCCACCAAGGTCCCAAAAGAGAGAAGCAGATCATGTTCCTGGGGCTCNACCAAGAAGTCACACATCACAGGCTGCTTTCCTCTTAAAAACAGGTTTGTACCAGTCATATATCAGTAGCTCTCTTCCCTTTACCTCTCACGACAGTAAGTGAATCTATGAGACAGCCAGCAAAGGCTACACAAAGTCACCTTTTCCATCGATGACTTCTGCAAACCAGATAAATGCATTTACTGTGTTAAGCACTTGGGAGGTGGAGTGAAGAATAAATGCATCAATCAATGAATCCATGGATGAATGAATGGACATTGCTTATCAGTTTAAAGAATCCAATGGAGAGTCTCATTCCTTATCTCCTTTGGAAGTCTGCGACTCTATGAAGTACCCAGGCTGTGTGTTTTCCATGATCACCCCACCCCCATTTCATTGCACATCTTTGGGAATTGACTCTTTAGTAGTCCTACAGAGCACCTAGAGAAGATGTGGGAAGCAACCTTCAGAGTAGGNTCATGGCTCACTAACCAAGTTTTGCTAAAGGGAAAAGTCCAAAGTAATGATTACAATACAGTTGTTGGATCATTGGCCAACATCAAGTAACCATCCATTCCTCAGCCACGGTAGGATTGTTAGTCTGTGGTAGTGTGCAAGAAAGCACTCAGTGCTGAGACTCGGTACAAAGGAAATAGTTGCTTCCTAATGTAGTGCCTCTTGTTAGAAATATCAAAGGATTAGATAATCAATTGCTATAAATTAATGGCACATCAAGATGTGCACATCATCCATTAAAACTATAAAATACTACCTTCAGATAGCTTAAACATATGTGATACGGATTTGAAACTAGAAATAGGAGTTTCTTCAATAATTTTACTGGCGATGTTTCCTTTAAGTTTGAGTATCCAGTGGGAATTTAAAGGCCAGTAGGACTTCCTTGGTGATATAAATCCTGGTATTTTCCTAGTGGAAATCAACCAAGGAGCACAGACTGCCCTGAGCTTTAGCACCCTTTTTAACCTACTATTTCCTCTGAGGAATACGGCCTGCNTTCTGTAGCTCTAAGATTACATGTGGTGCCCTTTAATTGCACACAGACTAATAAGGCAAGAGTTATACATACAAACATAAGCCAGCAGATGGCTGAAATATTGCTAAAATTATCCTTATCTGGTAAAAATTTATTGCTGTGATGAAAATCTTGATGTTTATTCCAAAGTTCAAATTAAACTTCAACATAATACAGTAGCCTGAGTTTGACCAAGGTAAATAAGTAATTATTTACAGCAATTATGTGTGCATATGTGTTGCATGTGCTTAACTTTTCANTAGTCAGTGAGTCTACATTATGGGGACTGTTGAATTAATTACAAGCACGACAAAAGGGTACACTCTTCAGTGATCTCAGCATGTCACTTTGAGTTTATCCACCTGCCTAATACCCACCTGTCTACCTGCTCTTTCATTTAACCACATATTATGGCATCAATATTAACTTTCGGCTTTGGGTAAAACCATCACCGTTTCCCAAGCTATTTGCCTCCTAATGAACACTGGCCGACGGGATGGTGTTGAAAGCTGCCTCCGTATTTTTCCCATCGTGTTTGATACGAATCCCAGCTGCACAACATTGTATGTTAATAAGCGTCATTTAATTACTGGATGGAGAAGCCCTTTTGAGTTACTCTGGCAAATGTTGAACTTGATCTTCTATCATTTGATGTCATGCAAGACCAGATAAATGACAAGTCTTTCGAGAGTCCGCAGAGCCCTTCAGAACAGCTGCAGTCTTCCCCCTTCTTTACAGCATGTTTCTCACTTAAGAAAAAAACACGCTTCATTACATCGCCTCTTACTTGAGCTGCAAGGGTCTATTCAAGGAAGATAAGCCTCTTAGAGATGAAGTAGCGTTGAATTTAGGTTTTGAGTGACGGCAGGAAGATTTATCCATTCAACAGACAATACCGCTTTCTCTGCATTAATCTAGGAGGCGGACAATGATCTGTTTTTTAGGCTTCATCTCATCTCTTTCCCACAGCAGAAGGTGATTAGAGTTGGGGAGCAGGGACTGTGAAAGAAAACTTGAGCGCTATCTCTGGAGCCCTCCTGTTTCCTGAAGGGGTGAGGGGGAAGCCTCTACGCCAAGGGTGTCAATCACAGATTCACAGTGGGGACAGGATGCCTCACCCTTGGGAAACTGAGAAGCCACAGGTAAAGGGTAAGGCANGCCTGTTAGTGCTTCAAAAAGAAAGAAGAACGAAGTAGTCCTGGTGAATTTGTTCCTCGTGGCCCAGCNCGTGAAGATGAAACAGTCAGGAATCTTACTTGAGGCAGGTATCTAGGGCATCCGGTTTGCTCAAATGGAGTGGGGTCCTGAGACGGCAGGTTAGAGAAAGGAAGAGGGGAAGAATCTGCTCAGCACACTAAACAATGTGTGTGAAACTTAGGCCAGCATCTCAGTTCTAACTTGGCCTTATCTTCCAGTCTGCAATGTATGGGATTTTTCCTGAAGTCTAACCATTCATTTGTGGAATACCTCTCAATCAACTCCTTAACACAAAACACACTGTGAGCAACTCACAGGCTGTTGCTGGAAACCGACAGGATGTATAGCCACAGACCAGCAACAGAGTCCCTCGGAATCAGTATCTGGTAGTGTCTGTAGTGTGGAAGGCTTGCCATCTACTAGAATACTTTTCAGTGATGAGCCTCAGAGTGTGTGTAGAAGCTTAAAGTAATGCTTCTGGCTTGGAGTGTTCCCCTTTTTATTGACCAGACAAACATAAGGTTTCTGTTGTCACAGCACAACGGATGTCCGAGGGTGCCTTTTGTGGGCCGCTCATGATCTTAAAATCATTTTCCTTTAGCTCACCTTGAATGTGCATATCGAGTATCTATAAAATAAGATGTTTCTCAAAATATCCCTGCATCAAGATAACTGAAGATGAGCTAGGGAGATGGCTCAGTCAGAAAGGTACTTGCTTCNCAAGCATGAGGGCATGAGTTTGATCCTCAGAAGCACATGAAAAGCTGGAGACAGAGGCTCATGCTTGTGATCCCAGCACTGGGGAGGCAAAGACAAGAGGATCCCTGAGGTTTGCTGGCCATCCACTCAGGGCAAACCAGGAAGCTCCAGATTCCAAGATCTTATCTCAAAACATAAGGGAGAGAGCTTTTAACATGGCTCTNTGGCCTCCATACCTAGCTACATACATGAACACACACACACAAATAAGTAAATAATGAAGGCAAGCCTAAGAAGATTTCAAAACAAGATTCTGGAAAATAGATAAGAGACAAAAATACCTTTGCATGNGACCTATTTTTCCTGAAAAGGCAGTCATGGAGACTGGAGGAACTCCCTTTTAANCTTTTATTTAGTCTTTGATAATTTCATATATGTATACAATAATCATATTCCAACTCCCCCTCCTCTGAAACACTTGCAGTACTCCCCCTTCTGCCTATCTGTATGCTCCTTTGATTATTTCTTTTATTTGTTTTGAGATTATAATATAATTACATCATTTCTACCTTCCCTTTCCCCCTCCACACCCTTCCCATATGCCCTCCTTGCTCTCCTTCAAATTCATGGCCTCTTTCTCATTAATCGTTGTTACATGTACATGTTGATACAGATTTATTTCTACANATAACCTTCTCAGTCTGTATAATGTTACTAAGTCCTTGCACCAAAGGCTCAGGGAACATTTTGGAAGAGGTAACTGAAAGATGGTTAAGAGTCAGGATCAATGGGCTGGAGAGATGGCTCAGTGGTTAAGAGCACTGACTGCTTTTCCAGAGGGCCCAGGTTCAATTCCCAGCAGCACCCATATGACAGCTCACATCTGTCTGCAGTTCCAGTTCCAGGAGGTCTGACACCCTCACACAGACACACATGCAGGCAAAACACCAATGTACATAAAAAAATAAATCATTTTATAAAAAATAAAAAAGAGCAGGGATCAAGGAGTTTGCTGTGAGACTGTGTCTCCTAATGTCAGAAGCCACACCCATAAAATCTCACCAACATGACGGCCTAAACATGAGCTGATCAAGGATGGCAGCAATAAACATGCCAAAGTGGACTGGGAGGAGCACTTGAGGCTTCAACCCTACACAAAAATCTACAAGCAACTAAGCGATGCTGAGAGCGGGAGAAACAGTCTCCCACCAGCTGGTTATACGATTNCAAATGGTCAGCCCTGAAAACGTGCAAACAAGTAACATTATATAGACTGGAAGAATCTCTTAAATGTGAGTAATTGACTTAATAAGCAAGCAAACAAGGAGAAAGTCACAGACGTTAATGCAGAATTAAATCAAGATTCCCCNGACAGCTCCTTCATAGGGCACAGACTGTGTGTTCTCTAGAAATCAATAGAGTCATCACATTTTGGCATTTCCTATTGTTAAATCATATTTTGTTTCTGCAAAAATGTCATAATGACAACTAGAGACTTCCTTGACATTCTTCTCATGAGTTGCTGGAAATANCTGCTCGTCAATCTTAAAGCTTCTGCAACAGCCAAGTTTGATGGAGACTGGACATAACCCATCTCTGGTCTCCCAGGAGTAAATCCAANATCAACACCAAAATATGGCCTAAAGAAGATTTCAAAGGGGAAAAGCCACCTCTAGACCCCTTTGCAAATTCCACAGAGTGTAATCCCACTGTGGCTGTGCTCACCAAGTGGACAGTCTTCAAAACAGCAGTTACTATTCCAAACAAAAGCAGGATCACCAAAGCATTGCTGTTCTCCTGGTGTCTAATTGAGTCTCAGGGAAGATGAGTTTTATTTCACTCCTGTGGGGCTTCACTTTCCTTAGAACACCATTACAACACTGGTGTGCACAAATTAATCTTCACCTCCTACCTCCATAATCAAAGTTGCCTTTCCTGGAAGGGAAAAAGAAATCAAATTCTGGCTTGTGGTCCCCATGCATAGCACCTATCTTGATGCCTTTACTTTCTTCTCTTTCTTTTGCTTTCTCTCTCTTTCTTTCTTACTTTCTTTCTCTCTTTCTTTCTTTCTTCCTTTCTGACTTTGCTTTTTTATTACTGAAGACTCCTGTTTTAGAGAAACCCCTAATTGCTTCATTTTGAGATGTTATGTTTAACCTCAGGAAATGGTGTTATAAGACCTGGCAAACAGCTTTCTGGTCGTTTCAATCAGTGCTGGATTATGAGGTCCAGCCGGGTAAGAGCCCTATTCATTTTCTGGCGCTGTCATCTTGATCTTATTTGAATGTCTGGGGAGCTGGGGGTGCGTAGCAGGCCTTGGGCTTCAGGAGTGGGGGTGGGAGTGCTGGGGGAGAGCTGGGCGACGTGTTGGAGACACTGAAAGTTTTCATTTGGGCTCCTTAATGAGAGCGACCTTTGACACAGGCTGATGAGTTCCATGCCTGTCCTGGTGTGCTTTTTGAAAACATTTGACACTGGTCACAGGTCTGACAGGGATATGACTAATGAAGTCGTGGTATAAAAATAATGGGCTGCAATTGCTGGTTATTTGCATGAAACCAAACTCCTTAAAAACTTGTCTCTGTTCACTTTCTGTTTTCTAAATGAGTCAATAATATGAATCAGATGGCTTGAAGGGAATTGACTCCTAAATATTCCTCCTATACCTTTGGTAAATTAGTTGGCATTTGGTGCAATTTTTGTTGCCTTGAGGCCTGGTTTAAATTGGAGCATAGTTACTAAATTGCTAGGGCGATTGTAGAATGTGTAGGATAATGCATAATGCCTTGTTTTTCTTAAGCGTTTCATCGGGCAGCTTCTTGTGAGGTCAGGGGATCCAGACAGCTCTTTGCAGAGAATATCAATGGAGAGTAAATAAAGAAGAAATAGGAAGACGATGCTGGAGGGAGAGTACANGAGTTACAAAAGTGAAAGAAGCAAAAGGAAAAGCAAACTTGGAGAACAAATCGCATCAAAAAGAAGAGCGCACCAGGACTGCAGAGAGGACTCGCAGTTAAGAGAGCTTCCTACACTTCCAAAGGTTAGTGGTTCCCAGCACCCATGTTCCCTGCCTCACAGCTACTGGGAACTCCAGTTCCAGGGGATCTGATGCCCTCTTCTGGACTCCATAGGTATCTGCACACTCGTGGGATATACTCTCACAGATACAACACACACATCAGTAAAAGTAAATCTTGAAAAAAATAAAAAATAAAATTGCAGTGACATGATTGGCATCCAAAAACAAGAAAGAGGAAAATAACAGGGAAAAAAGAAAGAAATGGAGAAAATAGAAAAATGAATCAAAGAGCTTAGGGAAATTGGAAAAAATGGAAAATGAGAGCGTGGGAGAGGGTAGTGTGGCTTGAAAATCACTCAAGCTTTGTAAATACATTAAGNTCAATTGGGGNTGTAAAAGTGGTGCACATACCTATGTGTTTGCCTGTGGAGGCCAGAGGTCAATCTCTCTACCTCATGGTTTGGAGATAGTGTCTTTCATTAGCTGACCTGGAGCTCACTGATTGGCTCGGCTGGCTGGCCAGTGACGGCTGAGACCCTCCCAGCTCCTCCTCCCAGCTCTGTGATCCTGCCATGCACCACTGCCTCCCAGCATTTTATTACCATGTGGGTGCTCAGGNCCTCTTCCTTGCACAGCAAGCCCTTTACTCANNACACCATCTCCTCATCCAAGAGCAACTTTGACAACTTTTTTCCAAGACAGGGTTTCTCTGTGTAGCCCTAGCTGTCCTGGGACTAGCTCTGTAGACCAGGCTGGCCTTGAACTCACAGAGATCTACCTGCCTCTGCCATTTGAGTGCTAGGATTAAAGGTGTGCACCACCACTGCCCAGCTAATTTTGACAAATATTTTATATTTTAATATTCTTTAGCCTTGACCAAAGTCTGACCACATTAAACCCTAACTATTCCAGACATAGAAGGNCTCTGAATTCCTGCTTGAATACGATGCATGCATCTTAATGAGTCATAAGCTCTGCTATTGGTTACCAAAACAAANACACAGAAGACAATTCTTCTCATTNTAGAAGACAAAATTAACATTAAAACACAGCAATGGNCTTTAGAATAAACCCCNAAAACATCAAAGAATTGTTTTTAGAAACAAGACAAAGTTTAATAGAGAGAAAAGAAAATAAAGATTAGAGTGAGCCTGGGAAGGTTCAACTGAAAGGGAATTATAAGAAAAGTGGGGTTTAAAACCAGATTGACCATCCCCAGCCATCAGAAAAATGCAAATCAAAACTACTTTGATATTCCATTTTACACCTATCAGAATGGCTAAGATAAAAAAACACAAGTGACAGCTCATGCTGGTGAGGATGTGGAGCAAGGGGAACACTCCTCCATTGCTGGTGGGAGTGCAAATTTGTACAGCCATTATGGAAATCAAAATGGTGGTTTCTTAGAAAATCNGGAATTGATCTACCNCAAGACNCAGCTATACCACTCTTGGGCATATACCCAAAGGACACTCCATCCTACCACAAGGATGNTTGATCAACTATGTTCATAATGATTTTGTTCATAATACCCAGAAACTGGAAACAACCCAGATGTCCCACAACCAGAGAATGAATAAAGAAAATGTAGTNCATTTACACAATGGAGTATTACTCAGCTGTTAAAAAAAATGACATCTATTGTATGAGAGAAGAATAAATGAAAAGAAAAATAACATCATGAAAATTGCTGACAAATGGATGGAACTAGAAAAAATCATCCTGAGTGAGACAACCCAGACCCNGAAAGACAAACATGGTATGTATTCACTTAGAAGTGGACATTAGGTGTTAAGTAAAGGATAATCAAGCTACAATCCACAGACCCAGAGAGGCTAAGTAACAAGGAGGGCTCTAGTGGGGACACATCGATCTCCCTGGGAAGGGGAAATAGAATAAGTTTTGTGGGTGAACTGGGGGTGGGTGGAGATAGGAACAGGAGACATCAGGTGTAGGAGGGAGGAATGAGGGGAGAGATGACTGGAATTTGTCAGAGGAAGGTACTTGGAGGGCCATGTGGAAACCTAGTACAGTGGAAACTTCCTGGAATCTATGAAAGTGACCTTAGTGAAGACTCCTAGTAATAGGGATATGGAGCTTGAACCAGCCATCTTCTGTAACCAGGCAAGGCTTCCAGTGGTGGGACTGGGACACCAACCCAGACGCAAAACCTTTGACCTACAATCTGTCCTGCATATAAGATGTGCTGGTGCAATGGTGGTGCAGAACTTGTGGGAGTGGGCAAACAATGTCTGATCTAACTTGAGGCCTAAGCCATAAGAGGGAGCCCACACCCAACACTGCCAGGATGGTCAGGAACTGGATAGCCCAGAGACCTAGGGTAGAACCAAACATGACACACACACACAAAAAAAATCTATGAAATGAAGATACCAGGAGAAAACGGCCCCACAAAATCAACTTAGTAGGCCTCATAGGGGCTCACAGAGACTGAAGCAGCAGTCATAGAACCCGTGTGGGTCTATGCTAGGTCCTCTCCATATTTCTTATGGTTGTTTAGCTTGGCATTTTTGTGGGACTCCTAANANTGGGAGTTGGAGTGTCTCTGACTCTTTTGCTTGCTCTTGGGAACCTTTTCATCCTACTGGGTTACCTCATCCAGCCTTGATATGAGGTATGTAACTAGTCTTAACATATCTTGTTATGTCGGGTTGGGTTGATATCCCTGGGAGGCTTGCTTTTCTCTGAAGGGAAATGAGAAGGAGTGGATGTAGAGGGGGTGGGCACTGGGAGGAGTGGAGGGAGGGGAAACTGCGGTTGGGATGTTATGTATGAGAGCATAAATAATAAGAAAAATGAACAAATAAATAAAGCTGGGTTGACATGCACACCTGAGGAGTCATCCTTTGCTTGCAGTAGATAATGCTCAGGGCCCTAAAAGTACACTCTGCAGCCCAGCATTATGTGCACATGGTAAAGATTAAGACAGTGAAAATGAATGGTACCAAAAGTCACTCTGAATAAGAAAATCAGACCCTACAAGACAAAACAAACGTTAGTTATTTTACCTGAAGAATTGATAAGGACAGGATTTCCAAGAAGTCCTCGTGACTTGTTGTTCACTTACCCAGATTATCAAACAAGATGAAATGGGAAGGGGAATAGACCAGAAAGAACATCTTGACAGTAATAAATACAAGATATCATTAAATATAGGAGACAGCAGTAGATGTTATGGCTTAGAGATCTCAGAAATCTTTTAAAAAATAGGANCAATGACCATCTATCTTAGATGGTTTGTGTCTTTCCCTGCCTAGAGGCCAAATACAGAATCATTACCAGACACATGGCTGTATTTCCCTGGAGACTGATGTCATCACACTCAAGTCTAATACATGGGAAAGGAGGGAACAATTCCACGGTGCCGAATGAAAGATTTAAGAGTCAAAGGGGTTGATGATAGAATATAAGTCTAGCATTTAATTTCTCTTCAATAACAACTGATTGCATAAAAACAAGTTCTAGGGGGCTAGAGAAAAAGTTCAGCAGTTACGAGTNCTTGCTGTTCTTTGAGAGGACCTGAGTTCCATTCCCAGTATTATNCTGTAACTCAAGCTGTAGAGGACCCAATGCCCTCTTCTGTCTCTGTGGATATCCACACATGCTGCAGATGCACATACATACATATAAATCATATAAATGAAAATAAACTCTTTTAAAAAATAATTTTGTTAATTAATTATTCTGTATTTTATTTGTGTATACCTTTGGCATGGTTTCTTCATTAAACCATAAGCTTTCTGAGGGCAAGAGACATATATATCCATCTTAGTTTCTTCACTAGCTCTCTGCCCCTCCCAACTTCTCCAATACCAGGGCTAAGAACGTAGTATTGGCATCAGGCCTGTGGCACCTTTGAAGTCTTACCTTCAGGTACCCTGCCAGACCAGGTTGGTATCTGGACCAGGAAGTTGTTAACTACTTTGAATATCCATCCACCAAGCTGTTCTTAGGAACTGGGTCTTCACAGGAGCAAGGAGTTTTATCTACATTTTTTTCTGATAGCACTCACAGTAGTTTCCACTATGTGGTCAATACTTAACAAATCCTAGTTGAATAAATAAATGAAGAAATAATGAATGATAGTCCAATAAGCAGTACTTGCTGAATACTACTTAGAAAAAACAATCTGTGTGTGTGCACNTGTTTGTATGTGGGTGCTTATGCATATATGTGTAATGTTTGTGTGTACACCTGTATATAGGTGCATGAAGNCCAGAGACCAACATCAGTTGTCATGTATCAACTGCTCTCNGCCTTACCTGTTCAGACAGAGTCTCTCTGAACCTGGAGCTCACTGATTTGTCTAGGCTAGCTGACTAGCAAGCTTCAGGTATCCACNTCTCCACTTGTTTCCTCATGCTGGTTTACAGGGGCAGGCCACTCTACCTGACTTTTTCTGCCTTTTGCTTTTGAATGGGTGCTGAGGAGTTGAACTCAGGTCCTCGTGCTTGCTCAGCAAGCACTTTCCTGACTAAGACATCCTCCTCAGGCATGAAAAATATTTTTATATCTCCCAAACAGAAACCAAATAATAATAAAGACAATAAAAACAACACATGAACAGTAGAACATTCTAGGCAGCACTGTATCCCTGTATTCAAATCTCTATCAACCTTTACTTCTCTTAGTCTCCCTATCATGATCCTATGCAATAGACTCTGTACACATGACCTAGAAGTCACATGCATATTTCAAAGGAAGAAAATGTTTAGGATCAAGCACTTCATACAGAATAAAATCAGCTCAATTCTTATTCTTTATATCTTCATTTCAAAAACTTCTAAACATCTATCTAATCAGTAATTGGTCTTAACTCACATTCCACTCTCTGTAATTAAATAAGATGGAGAATACTTTATCTGCAGGAAGAAAGCGTCCTGGAAAACTATGGGAATTTATTCTTGTACTGTTTAATCTAAAACTTTTNCTCATTATAAAGCATGCTCACACCTTTGTATTTTAAGCACCTAAAGGCAAAAACTAGTTTTCCATCTATTTAGCATAATTTATTTATTGCCTTGGGCACTGATTTGCCATGTAATGTAAATAACAATACTATTTTGCATGGCAATTGTGCCTCTGGCAACTCTTTCAGACATTAATTTTCACTCCCTCCTTAAGGAATAGGTGAACACTGATATTATTAAGGCTTGGGCTAATGAAATCAGGCTTGAAGAAGAACATATTTGCAAGAAAGTTTAAATTTACTAGCTGTTAGTTTGGTTCTATATTGGCATCTATTTGTGTTTCACTAGAGCAAACAATAAGTGCCTTTGGAATAGCACTTAGGATCATGAAATGTCAATTGAGAGTCTTCTTTTACTCTACAGGAGATTGGATTCTGTTTATTTTGTTTATTCATATTTATTTGCTTTACTGCATGTCTATGTGGCAAGAGAGTAGAGAGGGAGTTCAAACTGGCATATGAACCAAACAGTTCTGAGAGAGACACAAAGTCCACCCTCCAAGGCTGACACGGCTTAGCATCTACCTCTGAGAGCGCCCGTCCACTGAGCATGAATGCACAGAGCTGCTACAGTCTTTTCAGCTCTGGTTCATTTTCATGCTGGGATGTACTCTAAAGAGTCTGTCTACTGCTATCCATGTGTCTCTATCCAATTCCTGTTTCAGGACACAGGAAATCCGAGCAGGTGCCCACCACACCCCGATATCTGCCTATAACATCTCTGTGTACATGGCGTGCAAGCACTGTCTAACCAGATATGAAATTACTCAGCCTGGTCAGCTCTTACAGGGTAACCACATGTCCCTGCTCTCCAGGCACTGGCTTTCAGAAACAGGACCCAGTGACTAGGTGCGGCAGTTGGTGATAGCATAGGTAGTAACAGAAGGAATACTTGTAAGGGTGATAGCAATAAGTAACATGGATTGAGAAGCCTGTACCAAGTNCTGTTGTAAGCACGTATTTGTATTGATTCATTTCACTTTCATAAGAACCTTACAAGTGCTGCCATCATCCCCTACTTCACAAATACAGTAACCTGAGAAAATGAGTAAATTGTCTCATAGAGAATCAAAGGTCGCGTTAGCGTTCTGAGCCAAATACTCTGCTTCCGCTCTCTGAGAGACATTTACCCAAGACAGATTTTTCCTTTTGCAGCACATCACAGCCTTGACTGTCCGATGTTTTGTACAATTGAAAAATGATCATGTTGTGTTTTGATCCAGTGGTATTTACTCAAAATACTGGAATGACCAAAATCTTTATGATAATCAATGTTTTTCTTAAAATAGTGAATTACTTAAATATCAGTAATACATATGNGTTGCCACAATTGCATATGACATCGTTTCCACCAAAGGGTTTGTGGCTTTGTATTACATGTAAACCCACATGTGACACACATGCATACATACTCACAAAGGCTTCTATCAAAGACACCATGGTTTTCTACATACATAAACCCTAACATAGACATGTACACACAGAGGTTTCTAGTAAAGGCACTGTAACTCTGTATCACATGCAAACCTGTACATGAACAGGGATGGATGGACAGGTGGACGGACACACACACACACACACACACATACACACACACACACACACACATACACACACACACACAC
>LZPO01087635.1:0-12005 GCA_001675575.1 Neotoma lepida | reverse complement strand
ATATATATGTAAGTATATATACTCTTTGCTAGCAATTCCTTTTGGATTTTTTTTCATTTTCTCATAGTGATGCTGTGGGTGACTATATTTTGTTTTGCCTCCTTGAGCTTCAGAACTATGTGTCTTTCCTTCCATGATNCCTCCCATTAAAGTTCCACCATCCTTTTAGGCATGTAAGCGGCATGTTCTCCAGAGTTTGGGGACAAAGAGAACCAAGTTCTGAAACTACACAATTGATGTGGAAATGAAGCTCATTGCTCACCTGCTCCTGGGCCAGGTGCATGGGAGGGCTTTGTGTATAATGGGCTGTTTGAATTATGTAGTAGAAATAATTTTGTTAACTCCTCTGAAGGAAAAAATGTCACTGATTTCCAGGCTCATCTACACATCTTTCCCTATATTTTATGTGGAAACATTTTAGAGCCTGCAGTTTTCACAGTAGGTATGTTTTCCATAGCCAGTCAGTCTGGCCTTCCCACACAAGTGGCTGTATCTCCTAAAAGGGCACAGTGACAAGCAAGGATGGAGTCAAAGGTGTTCTTTGATATTTATATATGGATTGCTCTTAACTTTGCAACACTGGCCTCTCGGACCGTAAAAGTCTAGTGTATCTCCTACAGAAGAAGCAAGTCTTGGNTGTTGCTTTGTTTTGTGTTGATAAAATGTATGGCTTGTTGCTTTTATCCTTGTCTTCAAGAACCATGACACACAAAAATGCTCATAAATAATATGAGCACTTCGTTGCTATGTTTTAAGGTTGATCATCTCTCAAGCCCTCAGCGAAGGAAGTTCAGAATATGACCTCTAAGCAGGTAGCTATGTAGTGGCTTCGGAAAACCACCAGTATCCATGACCCCTTCCTCCTCTCCTAATTTTCCAAGTTTTGGCAGGGAAAATAAATTCCAAATTATTAATTTGCTTATTTTTCCTTTTATCCCATATTAAATTAAGATGAGAAGAAAATCCCAGGGATGTGCTTAAACTGTCAGCCCAAGGCCACAATGTACACAGCTAGAAAGATGGAAGGCACCATCTTTCCTCTGTGGAAGGGAGTGAAACTGGCCAGCCATGTCCCAACACATCTCTGGAGAAGGTGCTATGCTGGACCAGATTCCCACTTAGCTTCATCACTAACAGCAAATACTAAGAAACCCATGTGGCCCACCTCCCAGCTTTGCTGTTTCTTCATTAAAAGGCCTGTGAGTGGAAAACACACTCTCTAACTGCCCCTCCGCTCTGGTACTTTGTGAGTCTGTCTTCTTTTGTGTGATATGCCCCCTTCTCTCTGCTCTCTAACCTTCATTGAGCTCTGGCTGACAAGTCTAGATGGTGAGCTGTGGCTGAACTGGCCTCTCTTGCTTTAGTCAAGGCAAATTATTTCTCATTTCCATCACTATACTGCAATTCTAATGTACTCAGAAAAATAAGTCTATAATCCTGTTCATCCAATCGCTTACCTCTAATGTACCTACATTCAAATAGCATGCAGAACTTGAGGGGGAAACAGTATTTTAAAACATTTTCAAGGCTGCTTCCCATGACTACTCTCAGAATCACTCCACTGTCTTGTCTCCAATGACAGCAATTGGACCAACTTGCAAAAAAATGTCCTTTAAAATTAGGAACCTCCTCCCCNTTCATTTGTGACCACCCCTCTCCCTTCTCAGCATCTTTGGCTGAAAACTGCTAATCCCCTTGAGCCTGTCATTTTGTTCGTTTGGGGCTATTGATTTCTACCAAAGAGGGAACAAACAAAATCTAAATAAGCGTTTGTTTTCACTAATTTATTTTCCTAATGTGCTGCATTGCTGGCAGCAAAATCTCCTGGTTTGCTAAGTAGGTATAAAAGTCGGGAAACCTGTTGCTGTGGACACCAAAGCAAATACCAATGTGAAAAAGACAAGATAAGGAAGATAAAATGAACTAAATGATGACAGTTCCTTTGAGCTGTGGCCCTCTGTGAGAGCAAGCAATGTACCCAGGCTGATGGGCAGTCACAGTGGTAAATAGGCTTCTACAGAGCAGGAGGCGGCACAGGTGTTGCATGCTGAGTGCTTCTCAGGGGCCTGTTTGTGACAAGACTACAGTAGGGAAACTCAGTGTCAGGGTAAGATCCCTTAGGATTCAGACCCAGCAGCTGGTTCAGAGACTGGGCACTGCACTAGATACCTCTCCCTCCATATCGTTTGATCATCTCAACAAACGGCAGCATGGTTCTCATTGTCACCTAGGACATGAAGGCCATTTGCCACAGCCTCCTGACAACCAATGCTAAACAGTTGTATACTACAATGATTAAGCTCTTGAAGCTACAAAGAATATATAATTGCTTTTAAAAGAGAAGTGACAAGGTGTGGGCTTGACATGGCACCAGTTTGTAGCCAAAATACTAACCTGGGAGTTATTAGTTCTCCTAAGGATGAGGCAGAGAGTATCCATTTAGGACTGGACAGAACACACACAAGAACAACAGCAGTGAGTAGCAGGCCTTTANCAGAACATCCTAAACAGTCATCTAGTTTACAGTTGAAGATGCCCTAATGAAAACGAAATGGAATGGACACATAAGTACAGATGGGAAGTTTTCTATTAGCACATGGTCTGATGTGAGGATGTCAACTTCCTCATATGACATG
Source organism: Neotoma lepida (assembly GCA_001675575.1). NCBI lineage: Eukaryota > Metazoa > Chordata > Mammalia > Rodentia > Cricetidae > Neotoma > Neotoma lepida. The sequence goes on along the minus strand of LZPO01087635.1, from coordinate 9,369 downwards.
ACTTAAGATGGGACTGACATGGGATTTATTTATTAACTAAATTTGTTCTTTGACAAATTCACACACATATGTACTCCATATACACATTCATGTCTATTCATTTGGTTTTGTGACCCAGTAAGTTTTTTAAATTTATTATTTTATTATTTTATGTGCATGATTGTTTTGCTGCATGTATGTTTATAAATCATGTGTATGCCTGGTATCCAAGGAGGCTAGAAGAGGACGTCAGATCCCCTGGCATTGGAGTATAAATACTTATCAGTTTCGCGTAGGTGCTGGGAGTTAAATGGGGTTCCTCTGGAATAGCAGCGAGTGCATTTAAGTGCCGAGCCATCTCTCCAGCCTCAAGACCCACTAAGGCTAATCAGGGCTGTCCATCTGACCATGGATTTGGAGCTATCCACTGAATTCGACTCATCAAAGAGTATGCAAGTGAAGATAATGATTCTCCCTCTCCCAGAATCCATCAATAGTCAATAGTTCAGCAATAAGAGATGGGGCCCATGAGCCACTCCCTGATCCATGACTGACTGTTGACAGGCCCACTTTTGTATGGGCCCTGTGCAGGTAACTGTTGATTATAATGATGATGTCAAGTCTAGGGGATGGCATTTCACAGGTCCTTGCCCCATCTCTGGCCCTTACTTACTTCTCACATCCTCTTCTACAATGGTCACTGAGCCTTTGGAAGGTATAAATGTCACNACACCCNTCCAAGGCCCAAGGAACATTGTTGAACCTTCAACTGTCAGTTATGGGTTAGTGCTTTTCAATAACCAGAAATATTCAGACAGCACCAAGACTGGCCAGTCCTCCTAGCACTCTCAGTCATTACTACACAGGAATTTGAGAACAATATCACTTTANGCCCTATTATCCTGAACTGTGCCATAAGCTTCATATCACTCCCAAATCATAATATGACTTTATTCCTTCTATGACTTGAAGAAATATTGGTTTCTAAAGCCAAAACAACCTTTGACATTCCATGGGCTACAAACTGGGAAATCCCCAGAATAATCAAAGTGCCAAAAGCCCCATGCACTAAGAGGGCAGAGGAAGTCAAGAACTGCTTACCAAATGCCATCTAAGGTTTNCTGCCCCTTGAGTTCCTTATTCCATGTTACACACCTACATCCATCCTTGTAAGACAGAGGAGCACATGGCCACGTTTTGCTGAGTCCAAAGCCCACACACTTTCTGCTATGTCACATCATTATGACACATAGCCGTNAACCTGGGCTAATCACCTAATTTCAATTAAAGACACCAATACAGTAATTTATAGTTTGAGAAGATGGCCTCATACTAAAAAATTAAAAAGGAGCCTATACCTAGCCCTATCCCTAGGGCTCCTTATTACAGAAATTCACAACTATGGTTGAGATCACATGCTCTCTAGTGACAATAAGGAAAACATCTTTTCCCAGATGCAAGATTCTACTGAAAATAAGCACTTTCACTGTCCTGTGGTCCCTGCCCTATTTCATCTTCATTTTCCAGAAAGTCAGCAAATGAAGGAATGTGCTGCTTTCTCTTCCAGAAGAAAGAAAACAGATGAGTGTCTGACTCGGATCTGTGGCTCGTCCATCCTCCAGCAGGACTCCTGACTCAGATCTGTGGCTAGTCCATCCTCCAGCAGGACTCCTGACTCAGATCTGTGGCTCGTCCATCCTCCAGCAGGACTCCTGACTCAGATCTGTGGCTCTCCCATCCTCCAGCAGGACTCTTAATGCTCTTACTCTGCATTCCTCAAAGTGTGTGCTTCATAGTCATGCTGCAAGCAACATGCCCAAATAACATCCAAACAAACCACTAGAAACCCAAACAAAACACTAAGTCCAAGCACACCAGAAGTCATCTGTTCACAGAAACCGGCTGGCTCACCAGCAAAATCACACAGCACAAGCCTTGTGTTGTCCATACGCCTAAGGATGAAGGTGGCTGCCTCAGGGCCAGATGTCTCTCACAATGTCCACCAGCAACTGCAGCCAGTCTACTTGGCCAACAGTCTTTCTTTCTCTTTCACAAAAGCCCTCTACCTCTGTTTTGACACTGGATGAAAGGCTTGTATCTTAGAATTCCTTAGCAATGCCCCCCCCATCATCTGGCATATTTCAATCAGCTACCAACATATTGTACAATATTACCTGTAGACTAATTCAATCAGTCTACTGTTAAAAGTCCTTCCCTGGAGGAGATGTAAATAACACCTACCCTCTCCTCCTAAAGTCCCAACAACAAACCAAAGTATAATTCCCCAAAGATTGCCCCAAGGAACCAGTGAGTGTATTGGGCTTGTTTCCAGAGCTTGGGAGAAGGATTACCTGTAGGAATGTGGGTAACTCTAAAGCAGCCACCCTGGCAAGCTTTCACTCAGTATAGATAATAGCTTCCCCATGGCTGCATCAATGGAACCTCATCTAGCTGACTCTTGCCCCAGCCTATATACACTAGCCCCTCACTGAGACCCCAAGGCCATGTGCAATTAGGAAAGAATTCCATAATGTCTGGGAGGGGTGGCTGAGTACTCAGATGAGGGTTCACTAACACTTCCAGTCCCCTCCATGAGGATGTCAACAGTCAACAAGCCCAGCTGGGATGGTTCTTTGCAAGTGGACACAACTGGTCTTATGTCCACCATGGGGAAGAATGCTGTGCCACATCCACTACTTGAAAATGACACTCTGCTTTTCAAAGTCAAATATCCCATCATGCTCCTAAACATAAACTTGAAGTCTATTTATTAGTACCTTTATACAGATTTTTCCCCTACATCTCCATTTAAATTCTTTCCTTTCACAGCTCTCTGTGGTAATACCATCAAAGCGCCCACACCACTTCATTATGGAGAGATGATACTAGGCAGAGAGATAGATAGATAGATAGATAGATAGATAGATAGATAGATAGATAGATAGATAGATAGACAGACAGACAGGTAGATAGATGATAGATAAGAAGATAGACAGACAGATACGTACACAGGGTTTATTATAAACATAATGTATTTATATACATAGATACACCATGAAATATGTACATGTATAAAATATTGTATATGTGTTTGCACAAATATAGACCATGTATGGATTCATTGATTTAATTGCTAACCATTTGCCAAGTTACTAGCATAGGGGAAGAAAAACTCAGCAATGTAGCCGCACCGTAAGCCTGTAGGTGGGAACATCAGACCTAGAGAAATTACACCTTAAGCCTACACTCGAAAGAAACAGAATATAAGATTTGGAAAGCAGCTATCAAAGTTCATCATAAATTCCACAGGAAAACAGCATGAGGATTTCCACTGGGCCACAAGGAAATTGTGGTGGGACAAACGTGCTGAAAGAGAAGATTTCCCCACAGAGCCGAAGCAAATATACCATACACGGTGCAAGTCATCCACAGGCCCATGTTCACTATGGTCCAGAACTATCAGCAAGCAAATCTTCCTGGTAATGCTAGAAATTCTGAGTTCTCAACACTAGCACAGATCTATTGAATTTGATTCTCTGGCTACACATTTCCCCAAGGAATATATCTGTATTCCCCTCTAGGGTCCCAAGGTTGGTCTCTGCACAATACTTTAGAACCACTGGCTACATACTATACCAAACTGGCAGTACAATAATGTACAATAGACTAGGCAATGCTTCTGAACTTAAGACCCTCATCCACAAGGAGGCCATAAGAGGAGAAAACCAAAGGTAGTCACTAGTCATTAGATTTAATCACAGAATCCCATTCTCTTTCCCCATAGACAGACAGACAGACAGACAGACAGACAGACAGACAGACAGACAGACAGATAGATAGATAGATAGATAGATAGATAGATAGATAGATAGATAGATAGATAAGAAGATAGACAAAAGACAGATATGGAGAGCAAATGTATATAATTTTTCTGCCTCCTCCCATGCTAGGGATCAAATATCAAACAGTGACACAGGCATGCCAGGCAATGACTTTGCCACATCCATTTCTAATCTGTATGCTGAAAAACATTTCTCACCTAAGTACCTCCAAATCAACACTGTTCGACACTGCTCGAGGAAAAATGATGTATCCACTGTTCAAAATACGAAGAAAAAGAAAAACACATACAACTTTCTAGAAATAGCCTAGTGCAACATTTCTATGTGTACCTAGAGCTGTGGCCTTCTTCTTTTGCTTTCGCTCTTCCCTCTCCGTCCTCTCCCCTACAATGGTCCTCAAATTGCAGCTTCTTGGCCAGCAGTATGGGCACTACCTAGAAACAAATCCTCAGGCTCTACCTCAGATACACTGAGTTGAAAGTTCCCAAGGTTCAGCCTAGCCCCCTGTGGTCGGACAGATGCTGCAGGTGCTTCTAATGCAAGCTAAGATTTAACAGTTATTCTAGTTTCCTTCTGTTGTCGTGACAAGTATTGTCATCAAGACCAACTTAGGAAAGGAAAGGGTTTATTTGGATTGTATTTCCAGGTCACGGTCCACCACTGAGGGAAGTCATGGCAAGAACTTCAAGCAGGAGCTTGAAGAAGAAACCATGGAGGAATGCTCCCAGACTAGAGAGTGCTTATGTTCAGTTAGCTTCTTTTACAGCCAGGATTATTTGCTCAGGAAACAGTGCTGCCCACAGTGGCCTGGGCCCTCCTTCATAATGAAGACAGTCAATACAGACTGGCACAGGCATACCACAGACCAACGTGAAACAGACAACAATTTGAGATTCTTCAGGTGACTCTAGGCTGTGTCAAGTTGATAATTGAGGCTCACTAAGACACTAATCAAATGGCAGAAATGCAGCTCCCATCATCCGTGCGGAATCCTAACCATCCTCTGCTTGGAGAAACCGGGAGAGTACAACCACCCTCTGCGGAAGAAGATGCAGGCTCATCTCATCTTGGCAGTTCATCCACAGCCTTTGTGCACCCCTGATTTTTCTAGCAAACCTTATCCCGAGAATTAGCAACGGTACTCTCTTCACATCACCCATCCTGAAGAACCAGGCAGTCTCAGTAAGGCACACAGTCTACAGTGACAAAGAAATCACTGGATACAGTAGATTCTAGAGTTAGTGGAAATGGGACTGCAGCAGTCTGGCTTTGCTTTATTTGTAAGGAATGAGTTAGTTTACGGATTTGAATCTCTACTTTCTAAGCACCGGCTTCCCAGTGCACCAGTCATTTGAAGGAAATGGTCGCCTTTTCCCTTCCCTCCCTCAGACTCCTAGGGTTCCCGCCTGAAATCACAGAAAAAATATTTAATGTTATCTGTCCATAATTAGATTATTATCAATAATTAAAAGTTTTCTTTTTACGAAAGTGAAGTTTAGCTTTGTCTACTTAGGGATGTGGGGATTCCAGTGCTACAAATTCCAATTCTAAACCAAAATTGCACAAGAAAGTGAAGAGTGTGAAGAAAATCCATCTCTAAAGTCACACTACCCACCAACGGCTACCTAATATAGCAGAATGGATTACCTCCTATGCTTCATAAATCTTAATTAAAGCCGTTAGCTTTCCTATTATGTGATCGAGAAATGCCCCATTAAAGTTAAACCATTCCTACAAGTAATTACACACACACACACACACACACTCTCTCTCTCTCTCTCTCTCTCTCTCTCTCTCTCTCTCTTTAAAAATGCTTCACATATACTGGGAATGTTGTCTACTAAATCAAAAACTTGCAGAATTTCATTAATGCAAGATTTTTTTTTAATCTCCCAAAAGTCAGATATGTCCCAGAGGAACCCATGCGCTCAATGTTAGCTCCTTATAATATAATTTAGTGCTCACAAACACAACTAAAGTGTTTAAACATTTACAGGGGTTGTCATAAATGCTTTTCTCATTCTTGATCAAATTCAACCTTACACTTAATACAGTTAACTGTACTTATTTAATTTAAAAACTTGAGATTCCAACCTCAAAAATTTATAACAATATAAATGCAGTTACTCGGCTATAGGAACTGTATACTGTGGGGACCCCATTCTTCAATCTGAAACACAAATGCCAGAGCCAGTGAGGGGATACTTTTAAAAGTAGACATGATTTTAAATAACTTTTGGCATGTTGAAGAAAGAAAACAAACTTCAGATCCAAACAGAAAGAGATCATTCTTCTCCATGCAGTCATTGTAGTCAGCCAGGAGCAGGCTAGCAAGAATGAAGATGGTACTTTGCTTCTGTGTCTGTCTGTCTTCAAACTTGTGCAAGATAAACTGATAAGTTGGTTAGGTAGTGGGCTAACTTAATAATTAGGTGGGAAATATTACTGGTAATTCTCCATTTTCTTGAAAGGTGAAGTTACTTTACTCATTGGGATGGTTTGGTACATTAAGAGATGGACAAGATTAGAGGTTAGCAACAGAACCACTGACCTTAGAAGAAAGGCTTGCAGCACAGTTATGCCAGGTGCTTGCTCCCAGGGCACACTGATGTACATATTCACAAAACATGGCCCAGGGCAGGAGCAGACAGCTGCACCAGGCTGTGACGGACAGCCCCAATCCAGAAAACTGCACTATCTTTTAAGGCTGAGGTGACTTCCTTAGCTGGAATCCCTGTTTCATCCCTTCATGCACACCGTTATGTGATTGTAACTCCATCTGGAAAATTATCTCTATCAGAATTTATAACGGGAAATGTCCTCAGAGTGGGTGGGAGGGTCTGTTTTGCTTAAATATGATTATATCAGAATGAACACATTGACTCCTTTCTTCCGGGGTGATACTCAGGCCACAAAAAAAAGATGTGGGTAGATTACTGTTCACCACATAGTAAATAAACCATTAAAATTTCATTTGACAGAAAATTAAACCCCAAAAATTGAAACTAGAAAAAAGAATGCTAAATTGAATTAATTAATGCTTCCACTTAATAACAAACACAAATGACCACAGTGAATTCTGATATTAAATATAAGTTTTCCAATATAAATTTCTTATAGTTACAAATACATTAATTTACTGAAATGCCTCTTGCTTTGTGATTATACTTTATGAATATAAATTGCACTAGTCAAACACATTTGCATTTTTTCTTATTAAGTATGGAATATAAAATCATACTTATTTTAAAAAAAAAGTGTCCTACAGAAAAGAAAGATTGGGCCTGGGGAGAAGAGTCCCAAGCAGAGTGAAGGAAAGATTAGGCCTGCACTTAGCCTGACAAGGACAAGTAGCATCTCCTCAAACGGTGAGGCTGAGTAAAATAAAAGCCACATTAGCAGATGTCCAATACAGGTTTAAAAATAGATGCAGTAATAGCACAAGTCACTGATAAAGGGATAAGCGAGACCCAGAGCCTAATGACCAACCACACTAAACGACAGCTCAGAGGTCAAAGGGCTGTGGAAGTAGAGAAGACAGACTTAAAAGTCTTTTCCTCAGAATGAGAGCTTGAAAAGAGTGAAATGTTTTCTGACAAAAGGAACACTGACGGGAGAGCTGCTCAGAAAACCCGCTGAAGACCACCTAGTCCTGAACAAAGGGCCAGGGAGTGTGTGTGATCTGTAGAGGAGAGCAGTCCTGTGCTGATCACTGTAGACTACATGGTCACAGTAGGTGCAGACCAGATGCCTGCAAAGTCATAAAGGGCTTTTCTTTCCAAAAAAATATGATAAGTAGATACACAGACAATGATTTTCGCCTGAACCAGTATCCTTAGACTGGGTCCCTGACGATGAACCATCCTGGGTGAAGACTCTCCTGCACACCTCAACCCCGGGCTCAGAGAAGCCCTGGTTCTGCAGCCCCAGAGGCTGAGCCTACATACAGATGTGTGAATCCTGCAATTCCAGGCCCCTGCAGTTCCAGTTCACATACACAGCGGCTGGGCATTTAAAGCAGTGGTTCTCAACCTGTGGGCCGTGACCCCTTAGGGGGTTGACTGACCCTTTCACAGATATCCTGCATATCAGATATGCATTTATGGTATGATTCATAAGAGTAGAAAATTTACAGTTATGAAATAGCAATGAAAATAATTGTGTGTTGGGGTTACCACCACATGAGAACTGTATTAAAGGGTTTCAGTGTTAGGACGGTTGAGAACCACTGCTTTAAATGTGGAGGTGCTCCACTACTATTCAGATCCAGTGTTTATAAACATGGATGCCAAGCAAACAAACATACCAGGTGACTGGTGTTCCCAGATTTAGGGAAGAGATGCCTAAGTTCCTTTTGCAGGAAAGCATAAAGCAGAGGGAAACAGCTGGTACTAACCTCTGCAGCCTTCAAAATATGGTTGCTTCACTGACTTCACTAGAATAAAAACAGAAGACTCTGGATAAAGAAAAATTTATTCTTCCCACTCAATAGTTTCAACTGCCTCTTCAGCAAACTAAAAATAATTTAATTCCTCAAAAGAATCCAGTGAAAAAAACAACATCCATGAATAAAACTTTGAAAATAAACGCTCATTTAAAATTAGCATTAGGTGCAAGTTACCTGAAATGGCATACACTCTGTGAAATAAGTAGTGATTTATAAAACCAAACAAATATTTACGCAGAGAGAGAGAGAGCAAGAGTGTGTGTTCCAGCTATAACGGCAGGCTAGAAGCTTCATCCTCATGACCCAGTTCAGGAATGATTGAGAACAAGACCAAAAACACTTGACTCCATGAAGAAAGTGAGAGGAGGAGCTTTAGAAAATCCACCAAGGTAGGAAAATAGTTCCTTAAAGAAAGTGCAGCTAAGAAGACAGCAACCCTAGCAAGGTAAGAAGTAAGCAGAAGATGGGGGCTGTGAGGTAGGAAGAAGACAGGGAGGGCCCCTTCGGAAGGCAAGCAAGAGAGGGCAGTCTACCCTCCACACCAGCACACAGCCTCGGAGAGACAGTGACTCCTCTAGCGAATGGACAAGAAGTGAAGAGAAATTCATCTGGGCACACTGTATGACCTAGAGGGCAGAGGCCTCTGACCATTTTGAGAGAGAACCTATCGTTAAAAATTGAGCTTCCCTGGGGGTCTAAAAGCAAGGAACACCAGCCTTTCAGGGAGCCTCAAGTTGGTCTGCCACAGTAGCAGGGAGAGAGGAGGCCAAGAGAGGCACTTGTGGGGAACAGCGGGCTGGATGAAGGCCCGCAAGTGCAAATGGAAAACCACCTCGGTGTCGGGAGGGCAGAGTTCATCAATTTAGATTTACATTGGAGTTTGATGACCCTGAGCCTGAGGCAGGCAGGCTGGTCAGTTTCTGGAAGCACCAGTCTGTCATTCAGAGCTGTAGACCTTGTGAATTCTAAGCTCTGTGGGGTTCTTGATATCCGCAGCTGCATCCCTCCACCAGGGTGATTAGCGACCCAGGAGTCTTTTGCAGTACGGATCTCAGCTGCTGTGACACTGCCCGAATTCTCAACACACGTGGGAACACCACC
>LZPO01087634.1:54660-66294 GCA_001675575.1 Neotoma lepida | reverse complement strand
ACATGCCTTTAATCCCAGGAAGTAATGGCAGGAAGCAGAAAGGTATATAAGGCATGAGAACCAGAAACTAGAGGCCTCTTAAGCTTTCAGGCTTTGAGCAGCAGTTCAGCTGAGATTCATTTGGGTGAGGACTCAGAAGCCTGCAGTCTGAGGACACAAGATCATCTGAGGAGTTGGCAAAGTGAGGTTGGCTGTGGCTTGTTCTGTTTCTCTGACCTTTCAGAATTTACCTCAATACCTGGCCTTGTGTTTTCAATTAATAAGACCNTTTAAGATTCATCTTACAAGTGTGTAGAGGTTTAGGAGGAAAAGCTTTAAAGAGGCAGGCCAGAGACTCCAACATGGTCATTGATTATCAAATCTGTACTGTCTAGCACCCAGGCCAGATGTACACGTCGGGTAGACAGTGAGAGTGACCTCAGCACTGAATGTCCTCACTGGTCAGAAGTTAAAGAAACTTCTCCCACAGCTACANGATAGTCAGGGAGTCAGACAAGGACACCAGTGAGTGGAAAACACTTACAGTAAATGATAACAGGGAAATTTGGGAACACTGAGCTGCAGAGAAGGATCCATCTTCCCTCCCGGGGCTGTGTGAGCTAGCATAGCTGCACAACAGAATACCACAGGCCAGGTGCTTCCCACCATTGGGGAGGCTGAAGTCTAAGATCAAATGTCAACATGTCCAGTTCCCTCTGTGAATCGTCCTTGGTTTGGAGAGTTGTCTTCTCTCTTCACCCTGTGCCTGTCCATCTTTGGTGTGATCACTGTGTCTAAATTTCTTTTATGAGGACAGCAGTCAGACACTTGTACTACCCATTTAACTTCAGTTACTTCCTTGAAGGATTTATCTCCAAATGTAGTCACACTCAGAGATACCTCGGGTTAACTTCCCACCCGTGTACCTCACAGCTGACTGGACACTACACTCAGCTACACCCTGAACATGAATCCCCAAAGCCTTCTTCCCTGAGAGACCTAGGTAGCATCTGAAGAACATTCTGTCACATGTCTCCACATGAGCCTCTTCGGGGCCTCAGGCCTCTCTAACCACACTTCTATTAGTTCAAGCCACCCTTTTTATAGCTCAGTCTAGTGCTTTCTTCTATGGTATGAATTTTAGGAGGGAGATAGAATTTAGCCCAAACAAGGGATGAGAGGAAATTTCCAGAGTAGTAATCTTGAAGGGTCATGCAGGGAGAATGTGTTCCCATAGGCAGAAGAGCAAAAACAAAGGCATAAAAACAAGAGCATGCATGGCTGAGCTCGGAATGCTGCCTGGTTTGGTTTGGTGGAGCTTAGGACACATGAGAGTTAGAGACTGGTAAAGGGATGAAGTTGTAAGGGTAATTAAGGCAGTTGTTGAATTATCATCAAGTTTTATGAAGGTAGGCTTTCCTCCTCCCCAGCTTCTGAGTAGTGCTTGGATTGCCAGGAGGCATGAGGGTACTACACCTGGCTCCATTTTAATTTTAAAATGTATTGCTGGTANAATACAGCACTATGGAGAAAGGTTCATACAAGATTCAAAGCAGAGACATAATCTTCAGAGATGGTTTTGTTAATTCTGAACCAGAGCAAGGCTAATTGATAAGGAGTGAATGATAGAGCAGAGAAACTGACATTCAGAAGTAGAGTCCTTGGGGTCACTACTGATGTCTTAAAAGGAGGTGGGAAAAGGAAGATTCTAGAAGCCTACAGTTTCTGACTGGGGTGACACAATTTTGGCAATGTTACTGAAGAGGAACAATTGGAGAAGGGCTCAGTGTAAAACACAGTGAGCTTGANGTCTTGGTGGGATCCAGATGGCCCATGCAAAGAGTTATGAATACAGAATCAGATTTTTCAGGAAAGAAAAAATAAAATTTACAGTCATCAGAAGAGTGAGAAAGGATGTGTATTTCATATGGGGATGACGTCTTCCACAGTGCCCAAAGACTCTGGGGATGGCAGAAGAACACTACCTCAAAATTCCCATTCTAAGGCTAAGCAGAATGGCTCTTAAGTGAAAAGGGACAGTTTACATATGTCTAATCACAAGTCAGTGTTTTAGCTATTTTCCAATTATTTAATGTCAAAAATGAGAAAATGCATGCCTTCAAAGATCTGAGATTCAAATACTATAATAAGATAAATCATTGCAGAGGGTTTTCTTACTGTCTGTGCAGTACTGTCATGTGCAGGTGTCGTCATGAAGTACGTGTCTAAGCATTAAACCTACTATTACAAGAATTCATTGAAAAGGAAAAAGAAAACAGAGAAATGAAAAATAAAGGTAAAAGAGACAGAAAAGGGATTCTAAAATTAAAAAAAAAACAGTAAGTACACTAACAAAGAAGAGGTGGCCATTCTTTCCCTCCCTTCACCTCCCTTCACATAGAGGTGGCCACATCCTCTCTCCACAAAGAGATGGCCACTTCCTCCCTTCCTCCCTCCACACAGAGATGGACACTTCCTCTCTCCACATAGAGATGAGGCCACTTTCTGCCTCCACTTAGAGGAGGCCACTCTCCCCCATTATGCTTCCTGGATAGAAGCAGCTTCTTTCTTGAAGCCATGAGCAACTTAAACGTGCATTTTCCTTAACCTGCTTAAGTGTGGGCAGGAGTAAGATATTAGTGCCAGAGTAGAGAGTCACGTGTCCATGGAGACAGCCAAAGAATGGTCATGAGTGACTGTTAAGAAAAATATCAAATCTCTAAATACTGTCCCAATGTTAGAGGAAGTTTGACTCTTTAGATGATGTTAATACAAAGAAATGTAAATATTTTAAAATAGCACTGTTATCAAGTATTTCCCCAAATAATTATTTTAGAGAGGATTATTATGGTAAATTATGTAAACCATCATAACTTAGCAAACATCACCTACAAATAAATTATATTTGCGTTGTCATGAAAGCCCCTGTGGTCATTGCATTTCTTACTCATCTAACCTGACATCAATTCTGAGATGTTTGGGTACTGATTCTTGGGTATTAATTCTTTTTCACTTTTCTCAGTTTTGGTTTTCTATTTTTAATACCATAAAGTGTTTTAAATAAGACATTTTTTAAACCTGGGGGTAATGCCAGTGGTAGAGGGCTTGCCTAGTATGCGCAGACCTTGGGTTTGATCTCCAGTAACTTGCACATTTGAGTGTGCTGGCACAAGTCTGTAATCCCAGCACCTGGGAGTGTGAGGAAGAGGACCAGAGTTTCACCTCATCTTTTGCTATAGGGAGTTTAAGTCCAGCCTGAGCAACTTGGTACTGTCTTAAAAATAAAGTAAAATAAGAAAGCTTAAAATATTCTTTATAATCCTTCCCTACTCTATTTTGCTTCAAATAAAAGAAATATAAATGGTTTTTCAAAATAGCCCATCCTGTGTAGTGTTTGAGTTGTAGATTTGGAGTTTGGCTCCAAACTATCACACTTCATCTCCCATTTAAAGGCCCATTTCCTACGTACAAGCTAACATTTGTTTATTCCATGTACTCCTGTGTTTCTCATTGCTGTGACCCAATAATTGGCATGAACAGCAGAGGGGCGGAAAGGGTTATTTGTCTCACTGCATCAGAGCAGCACGGAGTGGGGGTGTGCAGGTGTAGCTGGCTGTGCGTGTGTGTGTGTGTGTTCTTCACGTGATGATAGAACTGGAGCCAGGGACTAGACTCTACCCTTGAAAGGGCTGCCCTCCACAAAAGAGGGGCCTGTGGGGAGCACTTCAGATTCACACTATAGCACCTCACTATGGTGGGAATGAAATCATAGAATTAACTTTCTAGTCTCTAAGGTAAGAGAAAACAGAACACTTGCTGGAAGGTTGAANCAACAGGCAAAAGCCCTTGTTGTGTGTCTCTACATGGACATTAGGGGCTGAGAATTCTGAGAAACTGTTTGAGGTACAAGTTTGTGATTGACTTTTTGTTAAGAACAGAGTCCATAAATACTGTCATGGTCTCAAAGATGTCTGTAAAAACCTCCAATCTCATCCACCAGAAACAAAGTCAAAGTGTGTTTAAGTGNAACACAGTCTACCAAGTTCAAGTGTTTCATTTGATCATAAAACTAAGCAGGGCTGTAGACAAGATGCCTGTTTTCTGCTGAAATTCTTGTGCTGTATTTTTTCCTGGCCCTAACTCAGCGCACAAGAAATATCTCCGCTCCATGCACTTTCTTTTACCAACTAGAAAGTGACTCTATTAACTCTTATTTTTTTCATAAAGAAAAATTGAGACAATAACACCCATTTTATTGTTACCAAGAATAACTCAATGCCTTAAAGAAATTGTTCAAACAATAGCCAGAATCTGCTAGGAAGCCCGCCAAAAAAAATTGTTCTTTTTCCCTTGTACAAAATAGAAAACAAGTGAAAATCTGACTTAGAAAGTTTTGAGAGATGGAGGGAGAAAGGGAGAAGGCTTCCTCCAGTCCTGTTCTGTCCTGATGTCTGAGGAAACAACAGTCATCCCCTCCTAAGTACCAAGATCTGAGAAGAGTAAAGTCACTCAGAAAGGAATTTTTTGCGAGAGAAGTCTCCTCCTCTTCCCCTTTCCCCTCCTCCCCCTTTCATCCTCCTCTTTCTTCTCCTCACCTTCTCTTTCTGTTCTTCTCCCTCCTTCTCTCTCCTTCCTCCTTTCAGTTTCTGTGTGTTTGGGGGAGTATTTTAGAGTAAGCGTGGTTTGTGATGACTTACTTAGTCAGAGACANGATGGCTTGAATGACACTATCCTAAGCTCATGAGTGATGACGGCCTCAGAGTCTCCTTCAGTCCTGGTGATTCATGTGGCATTGTAAGTACTANCTTAAGTTTCAGACATTNAAATACTTACTTCTTAATGGCATGTAAATAAGTGATGTTCTGCAGTTTATTAGGAACATTGCATGCTAGGTTAAAAACAGAGTTTAAGGTGTCTTTAGTGATAATAAATAAACCCCATAACAGGTTAGTGCATACCAATTCCAACCTCAAATGCAGCTGCCACGATGTACCCAATAATCCTCCCTCCTCTGAACTTCATCATATATATAACAACAGTCATTGCTGTTCTACTCTGGTGCCAATATCAATCTCTAACTTTAAACTATGTCATTAAATGACCCCAACCTTGTTTGAAGCCAAAGGANCCCTAGTCAAACATGTAAAATGGGAAGATACATTTTGGACAAGATCTTCTGAAAGTGGCATTTTATTGTATTTTATTCCATTTGCTTTGGTCATTTATTCTTCTCTCAACTAGTTGTCAGTTATCAACTTTCTTAGATTTTAGTTGATAGGGGATTTGTTACCTCAGTAATCCATGTGAGACAAGTCCACACATGACTCTGCCNTGGTGTAATTTTGAGGGCTAAGCTAAGTNTAAAGTAGATATTCCTGGCAGGTGGGGTCTTCCCTGACACTTTTCAAATAACACAGTCTCACTATGACAAGCATGGCTTAATACTCAAGATACCTTAACTCAATACTTTCTGAACAGACACTAAGCTTCATCTGTTCTTTTCTGTCACGTGGTTTGAAACCCCAGCCTCCTCAAATCCTGCAGATTGGTTTCTCTCTACTGTGCAGCTAAAGAANCTACAAAGGCATTGCTACTTTGTGGGTACTTTGGAGTAAATTTCCTCCTCCTGCTTCTCAATTGGATTTTATCTACCCAGACTCTCTTCTTCTGCTATGAGAAGTATACAGAGTTTAAATGTTTTGAATTCTGGAATTACACTACGGGATTAAGGTCCCTGGGTAGAGCTACTAGCCACAGTTAAAGCTCTGCTGTTAAATTGTTTGATTCAATCATGAGTCATTAGGGAATGAAGCACCACTGTGTCTGTTCTCCACATTGCCTTGTTCTCCCTGCCATCATCCAGAACACCGGATAACACCCATTGGGAACACCCATCCAGAACACTTATTCAGAACACCAGAGAACATCCATCCAGAACATCAGAGAACACCCATACAGAACACTTATTCAGAACACCAGAGAACACCCATCCAGAACATCAGAGAACACCCATCCAGAACATCAGAGAGCACCCATTCAGAACACTTGAGAACACTGGGGAACATGATCCAAGATACAACTTGTTCTGACATAACTGCTATTGCCCTTTTCTTGAAAGACACACACCTTNGAGACTTCGTTTTTCCTCTTCTAGCTTGCTGTCCATACTTCTCAGCCTGGTAAAAACTGAAGCTTTCCTTCTGTAGAGATTTCCTCAAATGTCCTGAATGTCATTTATTCGTCCNANGGCTTCAATCCCTTCAGTCACTATACTCATCAACACCACTGAAAACACCTGTGCAGGTAGATTCTGAATGACCAAAGGTGGGAAGCAGGTAAAGTCATACTTATATTCTGAGTACCAATATCATGCCTCACTAAAAGTGTCTTCTAATGCNCTACTNATTTGTAAAATATAATGACAAGTTGAAAACAAAACAGACAATAAAACCAAGCGGGGCAATGGTGGTGCATGCCTTTAATCCCAGCACTCAGGAGGCAGAGGCAAGNGGATCTCTGTGAGTTCAAGGCCACCTGGGCTACCAAGTNAGTTCCAGGAAAGGCACCAAAGCTACACAGAGAAACCCTGTCTCGAAAAGCCAAAAATAAATAAATAAATAAATAAAACCAAGGACAAACATTACCAACAAGGACATGCTCTGCACTGAACTTACTTGTGAGTGTTTCATGTTCAATGTTAAAAATCAATTCAACTAATCTGGACAATCCTTCCACTAAGGCACAGGTCCAGGTTCTATTTCCAACTTAAGCTAAAATACACTAAATAGCTGGATGATATATTTATTGCTATTTCTGTTTATAAGAACTGAGCAGGAAGAGAAAGAGCAGGCAAAAAGGACAAAGATACATTGTTGCAGTCTACATANNTAAGACAAACCAAAAGGAGGTTAGTGAGAAGAGGTTTGGGCTGCTGGACTATGAATGATTTCTGCCTTTAATGTGCTTTTCCTCAATCACTGGTTAGATTTGCCTCAAATCTGCTTTATTTTAAGACTGGGGCATTTTGGTGGCTTTACTGTAGGCAGTTTTCTCCTTTTATTTCTAAAATATAAACCACATTTAACTTTGATGATTTTTGTGTGTAAGATAGGTCTATTTGGTCTAGTAATCAAGACGCATCTAGAGAAAGTCTAGATGTGTCAGGCCAGAGGAAGCCAACCAGAGGAAGTCCTCATTTCAACAGTTTGGATAACAGCTTAACAGCTGTTCTCAACCTATAGATNGAGACCCCTTTGAAGGTCAAACAACCCTTTCACGGGTGTTGNATAAGACCACCAGAAAACACAGATATTTGCATTATGATTCATTACAGAAGCAAAATTACTGTTATGAAGAATCAACAAAAATAAAATTTTATGTTTGGGGGTCACCACAACATGAGGAACTGTATTAATGGGTCACAGCATTAGGAAGGTTGAGAACCACTGGCTTATAAGAAACTCCATCAACTTCTCTTATGGAAGTTTTCTTGTTAGTAGCATTCCAGACAGTGTTTCGCAAAGCTTACTTCACAAGTTTTGGGTGATAAACTATCTTATGTAATGATCACACTTGTGTCTATCCTCACATCTGTGAGCATGTGGCCTGCAATCACACACTTGTCAAGAGGCCGGTGTTTTCTTACACTTGATCATGAGTATGGTTGTAGTTTGTAGTTGTAAAGTTATGTTAGGGTAAACAGGTGCTTTGCTGATGTGGAAACGAAGCACCAAGTTTCCCAAGTGCAGAATTGAGGTAGAACAGTNGAGCTAGAAGAGCTGGCAGGTTAAAGGAAGGTTGGCTTTGCCAAACCATATTTCCTTGGCATAAGTGGTCCTGAAGGGAAGCTCAAAGCATCAAGATGTGTTGTTTTATTCATGCTGCAACAGGTTGACATTGATATTCATTCCTCAGGGTTATTATACTCAGAGGTCCAGGACGGCAGAAGAGAGATGGAAGATAATTCAATGGGATAAATGTGCAGCTTCAGTCAGTGTTGGCTGGGGTTAGCTNGTATTATCTTGTTTTGTGGTTAGTTCAGTGTGTGGTCTCATGAGTTCCCTTTTCTAGATAATTAAGGCTTGGTTGCACATGTTTTTTCTGCCTGGATGGATTAGGGTGAATAAAGTCATGTTTTTAAGCCACTGTGACAAGTGTGGGTCACTTCATAGTAGGTCCTTGAAAGGAGTTGATTTTTCCATTGTGAGCTTTGATCAGGATTGAATTNTGCNNTGTGATAATACCCAGTATTGTGTCAACTGTGATGATAACTACTCAATATTGTGTAAGTTATTGAAATTTCTGTGCCTTACTTTTCTCACCTACAGGAAGCATCCTGTGATACTTGGTTCATGGTGTTGTGAAGTGAAATAAGTAAGAATTTCTGTGAGATTGATCTGAGTCTAGAACATAGACGTTTTCCATAGAAAGTGCAGTTGTTATCATTGTGAGGAAGATGAGATGCTTAAAGGTTTGATTCTCAGTAACTAGAGCCATCATGCTCTTCCATGTGCCCATTGACTTCAACACTCAGAACCTGTTTTAAATGTTCAGTCATTTATCAATGATGCTGCCTCAGCTATTTCCAGTATCTGGAAATATTGTCCCCTTTAGGAGTGTGGGTGGGGTAATGCATCATCGCATTAACCAAAAAAAGCCAGACTCAGAAACATAATCGTCAAATGTTTCCTCTTATTTATGGATTACAGATTTTTATAAAGATGTATAAAAGCCATGTATATGGTACTTCATGAAAGCAATCAGGTGATGGGGAAGAAGGAAACGTGAAAGAGTAGGAACAGGGGAGGTGGTTGGAAGAGTATGAGAAAGGTTGTTACAGTTGAGAGAAACTGTCTTATGAAACCCTGTGCTGT
This sequence comes from Neotoma lepida, assembly GCA_001675575.1. Taxonomy (NCBI): domain Eukaryota; kingdom Metazoa; phylum Chordata; class Mammalia; order Rodentia; family Cricetidae; genus Neotoma; species Neotoma lepida. Next base: position 57,442 of record LZPO01087634.1, on the reverse strand, counting down.
GTGCAGTGAATGTATACCAAAAATGAACCCATCCCTAAGTACTGAGTTAAAAACAAAAACTGTAAAAGCCACCACCCTTTCTGAAATTATTATTTCCAGGACACCCTGAAGGCTAGAAAATGAAGAGTGAGTATCTGTTAAAATCAGGAAGCACTACCTGAGCGCTCGTGCCTCTCAGCTGCTCATCCTTCCTGTCCCTAGAACCTGTCTATTTTGCCTCTGCAAATACGAATGGGTCTGAAGCCACCTCTGGACTGTTGACTGTCTGCTGGTGGGGGGAAAAAGTAAAACATGTAGTTATTCTGACAAGAGACCTTTACCAAACACAGAACTACGATGACAAGAGAAGGCAGAGTCTTTTCATAACAGGATAAATGCAATCAAACCAAATAATAGGAAAGTTGACAACAGCAACAAGCAGTAAATTAAACATGGGAACTGAGAGAGGGGCAGATTATTCCCATCTTAGACTAATGTGATGCAAGGCTTTGCAGAGGCAAGGGAGACTCACAGGGTTCCTGACGGACAATGGGCATCCATTCATTTACACTCCATCAAGCCTTTGCTGAACTCTAACTCAAATAAGATGAGATGGCAAGAATCAGAGGCACAAGAACACATCTCTGCCTCTTAGGAGTTCATGATTCAATGATGGGATGCATATACATGGAAGTAAATGATAATGGAATGGAATGATGACATTAAATATAAGACACGTGATACATGAAACACACATACAATATGATAGGTGAGTGCACAGGTATTAAGGAAGTGGGGAGGAGATGAGTGAAGGAGGATTAAAGCTTGGCTTATGGGTTAGACATGAAACAGAGAAAGCCAAACACATCATGGCTTAGGATGGGCACAATGCCCAAGGAGGCACTCTGGTGGCTGAGGCTGGCTGAGGCAGGGCCTTGCAAAGTGAGCTAGACCCAGATGTGGAGTCAGCTCTGTCTCTCCTGCTCAGGCACCATATCTTACCAGCTACAGCACAACTGACCATATTGAACAACTGGATTCATCTTTGGATATAAATATTGTGATTGGGTCCAAAAGTCAGAAGATGTAAAACAGGTCAATACAGGGAGAAAAGAGATATTTCTTGGACAGCAGCTGAAGAGGAGTGTCTTCCACCCTGCATAAGAAGTCAGCATCCTTGCTTCTTGCCCACATTTCATTTACCCATGTGGTTCAACCATCTGCTCCCTGTTAGAGNAATTTATACATATATCTTCCCTCCTCTTTCTACTAGAGTCCTTGAAGACCAAATAAAGCTCCAGGAGTGGGAAGCATAATTTATTTCTCAGTTACCAGTAACTTAAAGGGCAACTGAGATAAGAATGCTTCCTTGGGACTTCTGGGAACTCGGAGGGAATTATCTCCTTACTCATTTTCCAGCTCACCACTGGACTGTAAACAGAAAGACCTGACTGAGCATGAGAGATGCTATTTCAATACTATATGTGTCACAGGGTGTTTGATTAACCAGGGTGGCCAAGACTAAGTTAATGATGTGGTCAATATTTCACTAGGTTTCCATTATTCATCATTTAATTTTAATTACTTTATTTTCCTCCTCTCCCCACCTACACTTCTGNTGTTTTACCTAAATTATAAGGTCAACCACAAAGGCCAGAATGAGGATCAAATGATATTTTTTTCAGAAACCTGTACCTAGTCTCACTCTTTTTGAGACATGGGATAAGAATGTATGAGAGAGGTCAGGGGGAGTATGAAGGAGAGAAAGACGAAAAGGAGAGAGGGGGGAGGAGAGGAAGAGAAGGAGAAAGAGGGTGAAGAGGAGTATGAGGAGAGGAGGTGGGGGCAGAGAGAATAGCAGGACCTGGAGGAAAGCTAATAGACTGAACCTCACAATGTCTTTGACATTCATCTTTCCTGAGTATTCACAGCAGACAGCAGAAAAATGGANGTGAATAACAGAGCTCTTGTTGTTCAAAGGCAAATGGGAAAGTCTCCCTGAGAGTGGATGTCACTGAAGAGGCTAGGGATAAAAACACAGCAAGGGGTGTTAGTCCTTACTGTTGCTGACCTTGGACTGGCCATTAAAAATGTCAAAGAGACTGCTACCGGACTCTGTGTCCCAGAACATGAAATGTTTTATGTATATTTCTCATCGCATATATATATATATATATGTAATTTATTTTACATCCCAGCCACAGTTTCCCCTCCCTCCTCTCTCCCAATCTCCCCTCTCTTCCCACCCCGAATCCACTCCTCCTCTGTTTCTGTTTATGAAAGGGCAGATCTCCCATGAGTATCAACAAAACATGGCATATCAAGTTGTGTAAGACTAAGCACCTCCCCATGTATTAAAACTGGGTAAGGTGACCCAGTATGAGGAGTAGGGTCCCAAAAGCCAGTAAAAGAATNAGAGATAGTCCCAGTTCCCACTGTTAGAAGTCCCACAAGAGAACCAAGCTATACAACTAAAACATATATGCAGAGTGCCTAGGTCAGTCCCATGCAGGCTTCCTGGTTTTCAGTTCAGTGTCTGTGAGCCCCAATGAGCCCAGGTTAGTTGATTCTGTGTCTCATGACCTTTTACAAAACACTTTGCTGTATTAATCAAAATTTGATGTCCTTAAATTTGGATAATTTGACTTAAAATTGGGAAATTATAACATAGTATTTTATTTATGTTATTATTATTATTATTATGGCTTCTTTGAGACAGGGTCTTATTATGCCACTCTGGCTATCCATGAACTCACTATGTAGACTTGGCTGACCTCTAATTCACAGAGATTCATCTGCCTTC
>LZPO01087634.1:24417-44189 GCA_001675575.1 Neotoma lepida | reverse complement strand
GCATGGCTTGAGCATATATGAGACCTCAAATCCTGCCTCCACAATGACACACTTCCTCCAAAAAGGCCATATTTACTCCAACAAAGCCACACCTCCAAANAGTGCCACTCCCTATGAGCTTATGGGGACCAATTACATTCAAACTACCATATCTGCCACAATGATAATAAACTAAACCTCTAAAACTGTTAAGCTACCTAATTAAATGTTTTCCTTTATAAAAGTTGTCATGGTCATGGTGTCTCTTCATAGCAATAGAAACAGGGTCTCAGTATGTTACTCTGGTTGTGCTGTAGACCAGGCTGACCTCAAAACCAGAGATCCACCTACTTCTGCCTCCCAAGTGCTGGAATTAAAGAACAGANCTGAGATTTAAATTGAACTATACTACAGTTTTTAANCCCAGCACTCAGAAGGCAGAGACAGGTGGATCTCTGAGTTTTAGGCCAGCCTGGTTACAGAGCAAGTTCCAGGATAGCTACACAGAAAACCTTGTCTTGAAAANCCAAATTTAAAAAAATAGCTGATCTTGTTTCCATTTCAAGTTACAGAAACAGAGATTTGAAGAGGTTTGTATTAATAAGTTTTCTCATTGTTGTGANAAAATTCCTAAGAAAATGAACTTAAAGAATGGAAGGTTTGTTTTGGCTCACAGTTTGGGAGTACAGTCTATCACCCAGGGAAGGCTTAGAGCCAGGATTGTGAAGTATCTGGTCATACTGCATCCATAGCCAGGAAGCACAGAGAAATAAATGCTGATGCTCAGCTCACTTTCTCCTTTGTATTCAGTCTGAACCCCAGCCCCTGGAATGGTGCCACCCACAATCAAGATGGGTTTTCCCTGGCTTGGTGGTACATGCCTTTAATTCCAGTACTCAGGAGGGAGGGCCATGTAAAATTCTATGAGTCCAAGGCTAGCCTGGTCTACAAAGCAAGTTCTGAGCCAATCAAAGCCATATAGTGAGACCCACTCTCAAAAAAATAACAACAAAATAGGTAGGTCTTCTCTGCTCAGTTGAATCTTTCTGAAAACACCCTTATAGAGATACCCAGAGGTACATTTTCACAGTGATCCTAATTCCTACCAAGTTGACAAACAAGATTAACTCACAACAATTGTTGTTTTACTCATATCACTCAATTTACAGAGTGGAACTTTCTGTTGTTTTGTTGGAGTCATTCCTGAATCTGAGATGTGTATGTAGGGAAGAGATGTGTGTGTAGGAGAGAGATGTGGGTAAAGAGAGATGTATGGAGAGAAGAGATGTAGCTGTTGAAAGAGATGTGTGCAGAGAGAGCTGTGTAGAGAGATGAGTAGCTATGTAGATGAGAGAGCTGTGTAGAGAGATGCAACAGTAGCTGTGCAAAGATGTGTGTGTAGGAAGAGATATGTAGAAGAGAGATGTGTAGAAGAGAGATGTGTAGCTATGTAGAAAAGAGATGTAATTGTGTGTAGAGATGTGTGACTGGATAGAAGAGAGATGTGTGGAGAGAAGGTATGTAGCTGTTGAGGAGGGATGTGTGGATAGAAGAAAGAGCTATGTAGATGAGATGTATAGCTGTGTACAAGAGGTGTGTGGAAAATGTAGCTGTGTGGGGAATGTAGCTGTGTGAAGACAGATTTTCAGAAAGATTTTTTTAAGATGAAGTAAAAGAGAAAGTTACTATCAGAAAGCGTGTGTTTCTTTATTACCCCTCAGATAGAAAAAGTCTAGCCCTCGCTGCATTCATGGATTTTTTTTTTTTGCATACCCTGGGTGCTGCCTGGAGGCTGGCCTACTAGGCAGTGATAGGCATGAGAATAATTTGAGAAGATTTATGTTAAAAAAAAGATGCTGAGGTCTAATAAGTCTGGAGTATAGGATAGGCACAAGCAGTTTGTAAGAGTTTCCCTGGGAGAGCCTGTGTCTCCTTCCTCCTACCCTTTTAAGTAGAATTTTGTAATGTATTTGCAGACTTGAAAGTTGTTTTATACTTNAATAATTCCTAAATTCTTTAATTCCTAAACCAACCCAAGAAGGAACTAACACTCTTATTTCATAAAAGAGAAAACATGGGATTCAAGGAGTCTGAAACTCTTAACCCAAAATTGCAAAATCAGCATCTGAAACCCAAGAGAATTTGGAAAGGGCCCTTTAGTCTCATCCTAATTTATGATCTATTGCACTTCCCTCTATAATTCTCCCTCCCTTCCACTTCTTCTGATGTATTTCCCNGTCCATCTGCAAGCACCACTTGGATGCCATTCAAAACTATTAAGTACAGATGGATGGCAAGNAGGAGGAGCTTGAGGATAGATTCATTAGTAAGGAAATGTGAGTTAGGAATAAAAACAGAGAGATGGAGATAGAGGAATAACCTTAAGTTGTTTTATTTCTTTAAAGCTCATGTTCCTGGACACTGCAGACCTATGCCACTGTTTTATNATCAGAATAAGATCATGCCCCATAGCAGTTCTGTAAGTTGGGGGGTGTTGTGCCCATGCAAGCCATTGCTATTTCTCTTGTAATTATCAAGTTTGAGGGTTGTGGTAACCACAGGGATGCAACCTCACAGCTTTGGTACTTAGAATTGTGGAAAAGTTTTCTCATCCAGTTTTGGAAAGCCAAAGCTGAACTCAAGGTGTGGACAGGGCCACACCTCTCTGAAGGCTGGAGAAAAGAAGTTCCCTGCCTCTTCCAGCTCAGAGTTTCTGTCTTGTGGCAGTACCACTCTAGTCTCTACCTGTTTGTTTCCTTATTCCCCTCAACTCTCACATCCTTCTCTGCTTTTTTATTTTAAGGTCATGTGTGGTTGGATTTAGTACCCACCTGGGTAATTCTATCCCAGACCCTTGCTGCTCAGATCTTTACAACTGCAAAGATGCTACTTATAAGTACCGTGGCATCATCTTTTCTAGAAATAAGGATGCAGGCACATCTTTGGTAACCAACATTTAACTCATTGCATATCTGACTCATTAATTACTCCTTGCTCATAGATTGTCCTAAATCTTTACCACAGAGGCTAAAATCTCTGGTTCACCTATCAGCCCTACCATGTCTGTCAGTGTAGGTCTCTGCAGATTTCAGAATGTTCCCCACACTCTCTCAACCTTTTCCTTTACATTCCCCATCTCCCACTTGCTTTCCCTCTTTCTGGATCTTGCTGGTTTTCACCATTTCCTGTTGCACTCAGCAGTCATTGTAAAATTGCTTCTTTTCTTCCCAAGTCTTTTGATCTCTTGACTTGAGCCTGTGTCAACTGACCTTCACAGTCATAGGTGAATGCCTGTCTGCACTTCTGAACAATTCCCTATGCATTTGGATAGTGANTCATTTATCTACNTGCTGGCCACTGCCTGTGTTCCATAGCCACATTTTCAGCATGCCAGGTTCTCACAAGAGCTGAAGTGCTTACAGAGTGACTGAAAGAGATTTACCCCAGCTCTCTCCCTTACTATCAGGTAGCCAAAATCACCTTCCTTTAGTACTGTTGATTATTACACTCTTCATTGAGGCATTTCTTTAGCACCACTACCATATTAATTACTTTTCCTGTTCCTATAATAAAAGTGCCAATGCAAAAGCAACTTAAAANGGGCTTAGTTTGTCTCACAACTGTAAAATACAGTACACCATGGTTGAGCAGGCCTGATGGCAGGAGCATGGGGTGGCTGCTCACATTGTACCTGTAGTCAGAAGGTGGAGAGAGACAAATGCTGGCACTCATTTCACTTTCTTCTTTACATTCATCTCCTTGCTTCTTTGGATGGTCATGCCATATTTAGGGTGGATGTCACCACCTCTACTNACCTAATCTGGACAATCCTTCACAGACAAACCCAGAGGCTTGTCTCCTGGGCGACTCTAGGTTCTGTCATGTGGTAGTCTATATTAAGCACCATATTCACTATTTGTCATCATTGGCTTGTGGGTCATTTTTCTTATTTTCTCACTCTTAGTTAGTGGTGATTAAATTCCATATCCAGGACTTTCTTCAATTATTTTCCTGGTGGAGAGTTTGTAGCCAGCTGTCATAATGCTACCAAGTTGTTAAATTCGCCTTCTCCCTGACACTCTGGGCAAGGTGGCAAGGCCCACAGAGGGCCACATTAACCTGAGTTGCTTTTCATGACCAGCAACCCACTTCACTAATGAAGAGTGCATTGACGATTTTCAGAAAGATTTGAGGAAAGGAAACAATAAGCAGATATTTCATTCCTATATCACTTATTCTTTTATGTTATTTGTCATTTCTTTTCCAANATTTATCCTCTGTATTCAATGTTTACAAGTCAAAGAATAAGTTGAGGGAATGTTAATGATGTCATATCATAGCTGGAAGACCGGGTGTGGGTGGCCACTTCCTATTGGTGGGGAGAGGATGCTTGAACTCCACAACCCTAGTTTCATTGTCTACAAAAGGGGAGCAATAGTGTCTGCAACATTGAGGTATGATCAGCAATCTGTGCTGGTGGCAGGAGAGGGATTGGAGGGGAAAGCATCAAGAAACAAATAGAAACCTAAACATACTTTCTCCCAAAGGGAAACATTGGTCCATAGCCCACAGGAATTCTCATTTGTGACAGCATTTTATTAAAATATTCTAATTTTGATTTGAGCAATTACATAACATACTTTTTGAAGAAAAAAAAATAATTTGCCTTTTAGAAGCATAGAAGACAACCAGCTACCCTTCATAGCAGATACCCAGAAGCTTCTGAGAAGTGTTANACTAGTCAAGGTCATTTAGGAAGCTAAGAATTGGATGTCATTTTCTGGCAGACTTGCAGAATCAAAATGCCATTTGTTAGTTAACAAAATTAAACTGATGATAATCTCAAAACTACATAAGAAAATTAAATGTTATCTAGCTCTTCAAAGCATTATTTTCCATTTTGATCAAAAGCAAAGTTTGCTTCTTGGTATAGACAATTTCATTTTTAAACTGGGCAAATGATATGTACCAATTTTTGTATTACATATAGATTACCTTTAAGAATATAACTGTTAGATTTAAGAGATTTGAAGAACATAGAAAATACTGTTCAAATACCAAGGAACATCAAATTGTCTTCTGTAGTATTTTTGTACTCAGAATCAGAGGGTTTTGGTATTGTGTGATATTTTGTTTGTGTTCTGACAAACAAAGCTTGCCTGGAGATCAGAGGGCAAATCTAGCCACTAGTTAACCTTAGAGGCCAGTCAGTGGTGGTACACACCTTTAATCCCACCACTTGGGAGGAGGAAGCAAGACAATCAGGAGTTCAGTCTAAAAGAAAAACAGAGCTGAGCCGTGGTGGTGCTCACCTTTAATCCCAGCGCTAGGGAGAGGGAGACAGGATCCTGCCTCTTCAGTCAGATGATTCTTAGAGACTAGGTGCATAATTCAGTCTGAGGATTCCTAGAGGTAAGAAGTCTTTCTAATGGCTGNCTGCTCTCCTTCTCTGATCTCCAGGCAAGCTTTATTTGTCAGAACACAAACAAAATATAATACAACAGATTTGGGAACAGTTAAAGAATTTTATTGAAACAGTAGTTCTTAAAAGTTTTTCTTGAATTACTTTAACACTTTGTACAATAAAATTTTAATTATTCATGAGAAAGTACTATTTAGAGANTAGTTCTAAGTCATGTACAAAGCATTTCACATATCTGCAAAAAAATACTGAATACAAACACTAATGTGGAAACCTATAAAGCTGAATTANGCTGTTATTATTATCATCATTGCCTTAGGGTTTGTATTGCTGTAAAGAGACACCATGATCATGGCAACTCTAATAAAGGAAAACATTTAATTAAGGTGGCAGCTTATAGTTCAGAGGTTTAGTCTATTATCATCATGGTGGGGAGCATGGCGGTGTGCAGGCAGACATGGTGCTGGCTACAACTTGATCAGAAGGCAAAAGAAAGTGGACTGAAACACTAGATGTGGCTTGAGCATATATGAGACCTCAAAGCCCACCTCCACAGTGACACACTTCCTCCAACAAGACACCTACTCCAACAAAGCCACACCTAATAGTGCTGCTCCCTTTGGGGGCCATTTTCTTTCAAACCACCGCAATTATCATTTTTTACAGGTTCTCAATTAGCCCAGTCTGGATTCAGNCTTTCTATGTAGTTGAAGTCAACCTTGAGATCCTTCTTCCTTCACCTCCCAAGTGCTTGAATTATACACATGAAACTGCACCCAGCTGGATTAAACTATTATTAAAATATTGGTTTCTCTCTGTGGTCTTGTCACCTGCTAAATGAGGCAGACTGGAGACAGCTCCAACAATCACAAGAAAACAGTGTACATGTAGCAGATCTAGGTAGGCCTGTGTTGTGACGTCTGCCCCACTGAGAACTTAGGTCTCCCGTGACAGGGAGTCCAGTCAGGCAAGACCTCCTTTTTTTCAAAAACAGTGAGCCCCCCTTTTTAAAGCCTAAAACCACAACGCTAGAGAGAGGGGCGGGGTAGATGCCCCATTGGGCCAATCAGTTTAAAGGTCACCCAGACATAAACAAGGAGGTTTCTCCCTCCTTGCTTCCTCCACAGACACACACCCCCCACACACACACACAGTCCTTTGTCAATAACTTGGTTCCTTCCTTCCTGGACCATCTTTACTTGTAAACAACTTGGCTCTGCAGACCCCTACTGGCCTGCACTGACATCCCAGAACACAGGCCTCTCTCAACACCTTCATTACCACTTCTGCCTTACACTAAAACCAGGCAGTGCTGTAGGCTGGAGAGAAAGTGGCCCTGCATCCCAGAACTCCTGACTCTGCTTAATCAATGACTTAGACCAGCATCTGAGCTATCCACAGACTGTCATGAAGATTGTTTAGCATGTAGGGAACTTGCCACACAGTGGGGAAATCACCAACTCCTGCCCTCAGTTTGCCCAACTGAACTGCATCATGGAATGCAAGTCAGACAACAGTCTGAGATGCTGTGTTGTTTGTTCTTGGGGGGGGGGCTCTGCCACCCAGCTCCCAAATAAATCATACACAGAGGCTTATTCTTAATTATAAATGCCCGGCCTTAGCTTGGCTTATTTCTAGCCAGCTTTTCTTAACTTTAAAGTATCCTATCTTCTGCTTCTGGGCTTTTCCTTTCCAATTCCTGTATACCTGTCTTTGTTTCTCCATTGCTGGTTATGTAACTGGGTGGCTGGACCCTGATGTTCTCCTCCTTCTCTGGCTGCTTCTTTTTTCTTTCTCCCAGATTTCTCCTTCTATATATTCTCTCTGCCTGCTAGCCCCATCTAGCCTTTCTCCTGCCTTGCTATTGGCCATTCACTCTATTAGACCATCAGGTGTTTTAGACAGGCACAGTAACACAGCTTCACAGAGTTAAACAAATGCAACATAAACAAAAGTAACACACCTTAAAAAAATATTCTACAACAGCTGTGGGCTTGAGCTCATAGACTAGATGCTATTTGAGAGGCTTGGTTCTGTTCTTTGTTCAAATCTAGTTGGTACTCACCAGGAAGGTAAAGTTATTTAAAGTCAAGTAAGGTTTCTGCTTTCCAGGAGCAGTCATCTCACCAATGTTTATTTCAGGATCTAAAGTGGGTGTGGCATAATACTGCCTGCTAGAAAGACGCAAAGATGAACTAAACCCAGGGAGGCTGCAGCTTACAAAGGGAGAAAACAAGAGTAAGAATATACTTTTGCCTGGGACCAGTATAACGTGTCCAAGGAACCACTGGAGATGGTCCTTCACTCCTGGTTTTCTCTGCAGCCTTTCTCACTCAGCACTAATCAGATCTAGTGCAGGTGTGCTAAACAAATGTCAGCAAGTGGAAACCACCCTGCACCAGGTGTCCTTCTGTGGCAGGCACTGTTTGGGGAACTTATCTTGCTCAAACCAGTGAGAGGGTTATCGGGAACACCACAGGTGAGGAATCACAGGTGTGATACAGCCAAGACACAGCCTATGAGTGATGGAGTTGAGAATAAAATGCAAGTCTGTCTTCCCCAAGGCTTCTCCCCTCAGAAACTCATACTTACTATCTCACCTCTGAGCATTTATTTCCATGTCAGCCTTGTTGCTGTGCAAAAATACCCAACAAAATCAACTCATGGCGGGGAGCAGCAATGGGGAGGGCGTGGCACTTGCAGGTTCAGCTGGATGTTGACTGGCTCCATGTTGTGGGCCTGTGATAAGCACATCACTGCAGCCGGAAGACAAGGCAGAGCCTAGCCTCTCACTTCATGAAAGATAGGAAGCTGCAGAAGAACCAGAAAATGGATTGGGACAGGATATTCCCTTCAAAGGCACAAACCCAGAACCCACCTACTCTAAGAGGCAATAGCCCATTTTGCTATAAACTTAGCAATGTATCAGTCAACCCACTGATATCAGCACCCCTGTGACCCAGGTACTTCGGGACTACAAGCCAGGGAGCAGGCTTTAACACATCAGCTTTTGGGGACATTTCAGATCCAAACTGTAACCCATACTGAAGGCCACACATACCTAAGGGGACCCCAAATTATTCATAGATGATTTGAAAAACAGTGCCTGGCCTAGGAAGCTCTTGTCAGGACTGACCCTGGTCTGTTTTGATTTTCTCTTCTCAGTGAGTGAGACTCCGAATCACAGACCATGCAACATGTGTCAGTGCCCCTGTTAGCTGCCACCCAGATGCTGTTTCCCAAGACCATGCTACAACTGCATGCCCTTTCCACCTCCTTTACAACATTCTTCATGTTTAATAAAGCATCTGCTAAGTACATGGACCTTCTGTAATCTCCTTTGGTTATCTAACATTGGCATAATTTTGCACCTTTCCTTTCTTGGGCTACGTCCTTGCTATTTTTATGGCTGCTGTAGTTAGAGCTAAAGAATGCTATGCAAGTCTGCAAGTGCCCAAACAAGGAGGCTGTGCCAAGCATACAGTTCCACCCCTGAGGGCTGATGGTCCAGCAGCCATTCCTTCCTTGTGGATGATCACAGACCACTGTGGGTGTGCCTGTATTTAAAAAATGGAGAGGCTTTGTCTTCTTGTTTTCTCTTTAAAATTCATTTTTGTCAATTAACTAGAGGATGAGAATGATAGAACATCTACAAAAAATAAAATAAAAACCAAAACCCCCCAAACAAACAAACAAAACAAAAAACATGAAAAAGTAAAGTAGTGAAGTAGTGGAGCACCAGCCATGACATCACCAAGGTGCATCTGGCTACCTCACATCTGACAGTGTCTGCCATATTTGGCTGTAGGTCTACCAAAGCTGACTGTAAGTCTGTCACAGCTGACTGATTGTAGGTCTGTCACAGCTGACTGTAAGTCTGTCACATATGACTGCAGGTCTGTCACAGATGACTGTAGGTATGTCACAGATGTCTGTCACACCTGGCTATAGATCTGCCAAAGCTGACTGTGTTTGCCAAAACTGCGTTTGTTCTTACTGCTGGTCTCTTGTATCTTATTACAGGCCTGCCATAGAAGACTGTAGGTTTCAGTTTATGGGTACATGCATAACCTAATGAGAATTCAGGAGAACCATTCCAAAATCAAGTGGAAACAGTACAGAGGCTCCTTTACTTTTTCATTAACTAATCATTACTTGGGTGCTGGTATGATGTGTGACAGTCCCTGCCTGCTGGATGCTTNTGGTCTAGAGCTGGGAATAGAGAAAGGATTGCTGGTTGCCATGGAACAGGCTGCTTTACTGACGGAATTGCAGACTATACTTAGAATTCAAAAGAGTATCTCAACATAGCTAGGTTAGGACAACTAAGGAAACCCAGAGAGGAGGAAAAGATGTGGACAGAATCCACTGTGGCAAAGCATGTCCCAAAGATGATGGTGAGGAAATAAGTATATGAAAGCACAAGGGCTTGTCATGCTTATGAAATTAAAGAGAGGAAAATTGTCCCTCAGGAGGTATATTCAGCCTTCAGGTCATGTAGTGGGTCTTTCTTTGAACCTACTCCCAAATAATGATACAGAAACTTATTATTAAGTATGAAATCTTGGCCTTAGGTTAGGCTTGTTCTCAACTAGCTCTTATAACTTAAATTAATCCATTTATATTAATCTACGTTCTGCCATGTACCTTCTTACCTCTCCTCCATTCTGTACATCCAACTTCCTCCATGTCTGGTTGATAAATCCCCTAGTCAGATTCTTACCCAGAGTTCCTATCTCTGCCTGGAAGGCCTGCCTGTCCTCTCCTGCCTAACTATTGGCCATTCAGCTCTTTATTAAACCAATCAGAAATTTCCTTAGGCAGGCAAGGAAGGACAGAGACACATCTTCACACACTGTGATCAAATATCCTGCAATAAAGTCACTCTAGAGGCAAAGCCAAAGAGAGAATCAAGATCCAGGTTGTAAAGACAGATTTTCTCTGTGAGACTGGGGAGTTTTGGCTTGTGCCATTTACAAATGTGATGTATGTACAGGGGAATCTGGCAGGGTAGTACTCAAAACCAACTGAGGTATGCATGCCTCTGTGGACCTGAGTTTAGGGTCAGTTTATGTGCACTTCTCTCATCACTGTCCCTAGTTTCTTGGACTTAGGAGCTAGATCAAGGGAGTCATTTAGAATCTTAAACCCACTGCTTANTCTCTTACTGGCTTTNTTATCTGAAGAAGTATTGGGGGCACAGAGGTCCTTGTACTCACAGAGAAGCACTAAGAGAACCAGGAATGTTAATCACATAGGAGTGTCTCCTCAATGGAAGATATACAAATCAAATACCTGCATTCCATCCAGAAAGCTGAGAGTGGAGGTTGTTAATGAACTGGTGACCTTCTTGCTATCTGAAGGGACAGAGCTCACCCTAATTCCCCAGAATGATTATCCCAGANTTTTCCATCCCTAGGCCATTTCCTATCCTTAGGGTAGATGCCCTAAGTACTTCATGGCCTATTGATGTCTATGCTATGCCATGCCTCAGAGACTACGTTAGATTCTAGGCCTTTTAGCTATAGAACCTCATGGTCACTTGTACTTTGTAATGGAGTCTCTACGTAGTCACACCCTAATCTTTATTGTGCACTTGGAATTGGACTGATTGTTGCCTGGAGACCTTTTCCCAAATTGTACTATTTTAAATAAGCTGACAATGAACTGCGTGGTGTTAGACTCCCCAAAGTCTGATCCAGGTTGACAAAGTCAATCTGCACCAGGTTTTCATTCTTATCTCTTTGTGGGGTTCGTTTCCCTNTATGACACCTGTAGGGACCCCCACAATGAAGCCCACTCAGCCACTACAATTGCTACTGTACTCACTGGTAAGATGATATAAGAACATTCATGTGGCAGGGCTGTCGTCACAAGCCAGGCCAAAGAGAGAAAATGTGACAGACAGATGGCCTGTCTAGATGCCAAGGAAGTAGCCATTAGGACTTCAGTGCAGCTGTTTGTAGAATAGTCAGAGAGGGGAAGGTCTANATTCCTTCCTTTCTGTCCTCCAGTCAAGTAAATAAGGATCAGCTTGAGCTGACTGGAATGAAGCACCACAGAAGCCTNAAGTGAGGTTTCCCAAAGAGGTGAAGAATGCATGAATGTTTAATACAGTTCTCATCAAGAAAGTCAAAGAGGAGAGGGAGAAAGGAGCATTTTGAGATGGACAGGAAAACATCCATGATAAATAAGATGCAAGGTGAGTCACAACAGACAGCAAATTGATCCCAAGGAGAGGAGACTTCACAGGTGTCTTTCAAAAAGAGGTTAAAGAGCTGACAGTTTGCTTTCTGAGCTTGTTTTCACCAAGACATCTNTCAGAGATTGGTGACACATTGTCACTCCAAGAAGAAAAGGATGGAGTAGAAACCATAGGAGAAGAGAAACCNNCAGCAGAGNCTAGGACCTCATCCAGCACAATGCATTTTCCAGTTGGCCCCATCTCCAAGGTTCTTTTATTTATTCATTTTTTTCAAATCATTAAATTTTCTTTTATGTGTCCCATGCAAAGCCCCACCCACCCATCTTGATCTGGGTTTTCCTGTCCCTCTTGACTGAGGGGAGCCTCCTGTACTGTATCTAGATTCCCTGCAACTTCCAGAGACCTGTGAGGCACTCTTGGCTTCCTGGAAGCACAGCCTGGAAAAGGCTGCACATGCTGGTTCTTCTGACGTTCAAACTGTCCTCACCCACAGCACTGAATAGAGAGGCTGGACCACTTCACTGTTTCTCAGTTGNGCTAAAACTATCGGAAGCTGCATTTCTCATACTTGTTTTAAGTTGCTCAGACTTCTGAATAAAATCTTATGTCCAAATACCACAACAGAAAGAAAATATTTCTCTGATCTCTGCTCTTGTTTACATACCAGTCTACAGTTTGTTCTTGAATATAAGTTTTGAAACATTATGAAATAACATAGCCACCCAGCTAGAACATGACAGATTATATAAATCAGCCAGCTCACATGTAAAACAGATTTTTTTTTACTCTGCTTTATAAGATCTCAAGAATTTGGGAATTTAAATATACAGAGAAATTATTTAGACACTTCATTAGAAAGTATGGACAAAAATAATAAACCATCTATCATATTAGAGCTGAACATTGAACTGAAAGGACACAAATTTGAGCTGATCCCTGGCCCTAAAAATGTCAGAAGCTATTAGGGTCTGAGAATTAGAGCTTCTTGCCAGCCACATGCAGATGGCACCACTGCTAGGAATGCATACTTAACAGATAGTTTTGCATCTAAAAGTTTATTTCTAACCGGAGCATAAAGTCTCACAGAACANAAATATTCATGGTTGTTTGTTATGCATATACATGGTTTAACTCTCATTATNTTTGATGAATTGTCCTAAATCATTTTGTGGAAAGTTAGACACCTCGATGGAGTAGGTGAATGATAATGTTGGAGTCCTATTGCTTCAGTAAAGCGGCGGGGGAGCACAGAAGCACAGGCAGAGGAGTTTCATGACGCTGTCAGAATAAAAGGACTGCCTTAACTCTGTCACTCAAAGTAGAGTCTGGTCCTTCAGAATCACACTGATTGGGCTCCAGTGTTCTCTGGAAAATGACCTTGGGAGAGTTAGATACAGTGATGGGAGATATAGAGTTCCATGGGGCATCATTTTAATATCTAAAAGAATGTGGGGGTTGTGTGTAGAGAGGCCTCCAGTTCCTATGGTAAGAGCTTAGGAACAGGGTGGTGCATCTACAGGTAGAGAATATCTAAACTAAGCTCTGGAGAATTCAGAGCACAGTTGAGTTCCAAGTGAGGAGAACATCCCAGCTTGGGATTGGTTTCTATTACTTTCTAACACACCACCAAAAGCTCAGGAACTGAGAGTGCCTGAGCTTTAAGACCTCATGGTTTCCAAAGTTGGGTAGGCAGGTTCTCTGNTCAGGTTCTCACTAGCTGAAGCCCAGAGTACAATCAGCTGATATGCCATCGTCTGAGGCTAGCAGGAGGCTCCACCTGTTTTTCAGGCTGAGTCCCTGGCTCTTTCTTCTTNTGTCTCTCTTAAAGCCCCACCTGTTTGAGGCTGGACTCCAGGGAATCTACCTTTTGGATTAACTCCAAACCAATTTGGTTAGGAGCTTTGTTGCACGAATCTTAAATGATCCTAAGTAAAAACCCAGAGCCAGATATCAGGGTGAAAGCTGAAAGATCAGAGAAGCAGAGCAAGCCACAGCCACCACCTCTTACCTCACCANCTCCTCAGNANGAAAGAGCATGAGTTCCTGTCTCCTCCTGCCTTATATTACTTTCTCTGCCCAGCCATATCACTTTCTGTCTCAACCTTCCTTGTGCTGGGATTAAAGGTGTATGAACTCAAGTGCTGGAATTAAAGGTATGTGCCACCACTGCCTGGCTGTTTNTCTTATAGATTGAATTAATCTCATGTATCTACATTAATCTCATGTAGCCCAGTGTGGTGTTGAACTCACAGAAATCCAGACAGATCTCTGCCTCTGCCCCGAGTGCTAGGATTAAAGGTGTGTGCCACCACTGCCTGGCCTCTGTGGCTAACTCTGTGGCTGGCTTTGTCCTCTGATCTTCAGGCAAGCTTTATTCCTTAGATTACAAATATATCACCACAGAGCTTTGATTGCATCTGGAAAATTCCTCTGGGAAAATAATGTAATTACTACTGACCCTCATGCTCATACATTCTGCCTATAGGAGAGAGAATTGGACAGGTGACACAGGCCAGGTGGCTCTCTGGTGGTCTTAACTCAGACATACAACTCAGGTGAAGACAGCTCATTGACACCCAGCAGCACTGTTCAAGGGTGCCAACATTGCAAAGGAAAATAGTCACTCCAGATGGTAGAATTCTCTCCTTATAATGATGCCAACATTTATATTATATATTGAGAACNTAAGCATTCACGTGATGACTCTGAAATATTTGTATTTAGGAAGGTGTGCTCACCTAGAATTTTAATTTTTAAGAATATTTGAGAAGACTCAGGCCTTTAGAACAGTCAGCTTTGCGGCTTTAAGTTAAACTGTTCAGTTGAGCCATTATTTTAGAATTACAACCTCAGACTGAAATCTTACTCAGAACACTGATGAGAATCTGAGTTCTGACACACTATAAGTTGATTTACCAGGTTTATAAGAATAAGAAGTTCTTAAGAGGTCTGTTAAATCAAATGACTGATGCACTTAAAAAAAAACTACATTAATGAAAGTGGTTAAATATTAAGGGACTCAATTAAGTTGGACCATAAATTAAAAGAATTACTCCAAAGTAATTGTAAAATTTTCTAATTTATGAATGTGTTAATACTAATCACAAACTAATGCATAAACATGAGAAACATTTTATACCAGAATAACCTTGAAGAGTTTTTTTGAGGCACAAACACTGCCCTTGAGGACATAAAACACTCACATTTAACAAGTGTGGTGTTGCTGTTGGGTATGTGCCACTTGACTTCTCTAGACTCTTTCCTCATCTACCAGGAAGCCACCATAGTGACCTTAGAACCCNCAGTCAGTGCCCAGAACTCACATAAAAGAGCTGGACATCATGGTACATGCTTGCAATCCCAGNCCTGGGAAGAAGGAGATGGGCAGAACCTTGGCTCTTGATAAGCAGCAAGTCTAGTCTAATTGGCAACCTCCAGACCAGTGGGAGGCCCTGTCTCAAAAACCAAGGATGAATGGCTCCTAAGAGAGATAACCAAGGTTGTCCTCTGGTCCCCACACACATACAACCAAACATACATGCACACATATACACAGTAAATTAAATGAAACACATTATTTGGATAAAGTACTCAGGCCACATGCTTCTCCTAAACACATCAGAGGTTTCCCCTGCTGTCCATGCATGATACCCTCAGCCCTTAGTGCCATTTTGGTTGTTACCTTCCTACACACAAATATTACTTAGAGAAATATGCCAAGGGTGACACAGTGAAGTACAGGGGCCATCACTCTCTTCCCTTATTCACCAGACAGTAGCTGGAGGAGTCAAGAGGACCATTTCAGTCCTTAAGAAATCAAGGCACAGGAGGTCAGGGGAGCAGCACAAGGCTCCAAGGATTTTGTGTAACTGTGTTCCTGTGCCAGTATCTCAGGCCAAAAAAACTGGAGTGCAGTTTAAAACAGTCGAGGAAGGAGAGGCGTGGTATTCCCACTGGGCTCAGTGTGCCTGGTGTCCCTGCACAGAGGAATGCAGTCTGTCTGGGCAGAAGTTGAGTAGAAAGCCCAGAGGACCACAGACCCTGTGGCCCAGTGCTTGCCTTGTGATGGTATGTGGGGAACAGAGACCAATCCACCTTTCCTGGTGCCTCCAGTTGAAGATTGAAAACTGTTTCCAAGAAAAAATACTAAATGGATTATTCTGAATATATAATATATTGTCCTGTTATTTCCCTCCCTCCCTTGTTTCTCAGCCTGGCCAGTCCCTGATTCTCTATTCTTGTAGTTCTCCTTCCATTATTAGTGTGTCAAGTATCTTAGGAAAATGCAATGATTCTGGAGGGGAACAAACACAGATACAGAAAGGTGTGTGCGTGCGTGCATGTGTGCGTGTGAAACAGAGACAAGAGAAATGAAGACAAGAATAAAGACTCAGAGACTGGCTGGCTTGAGAACCAAGGAGCGGGAGATAACAGGGCAATATCCAATTTAGTAAGTATTTATTGAGGACCCACAGGGAGCATGGCAACCCACTGGGANCTAAGTGGAAGCAAATTCAATTCTCTCCAGTGCTGTAGGGCTGGAAAACACAGCCAGGAAACTGCTAGGAGAGAGCTGGTGTGAGGACCAGCAGACCCACAGGGCTCTGTGAGCACCTGGCCCTATCTGGGCTTTCCTGGACTGACTCAGGGTGTGTGGGGGTCGAAGGGAGGAGGGACAGGACAGGACAAGACTCTGGCTTCTTTCAGTTCCACTGAAAAAGCAAATGTGAGACAGCAATAGATGGAAACTTACATTAGCTCCTTGTTGNTATGTACTTACGCTATTGGACATTAAAGGGCCCTATAGTAGTAGCAAAGTATTTCTTTATGAGAAAAATCTGAAATCTCAAAATAAAAATTAGAAACATTAAAATTTAAANGAGATAGACAACAAGATGGTACATTTCTCTTATATCTGACATATAATGTACAGAATTTTAAATCTCTGATTAATAAAATGCAGTCTAGAAACTTAGTCTCAGGAATATCAGAGTATATGACACGTATCTAAATAGAATGTCTTTAAATGACCTGCAGAGAGAGAAATACAGACTTACAGCATCTGTAAGATAAAAATANGCCAGGAAGTTAGAAGAAATACAGTTATCCTGGCAATAGGTTTATATAGTATATTTNTGCAAGGGGAAGACGAAATCATTGAAGTCATTACTCTCCATCTGTGGGTACACACTCTTACACACTAGCTGTCTAGTAAAATATAGAAAGGCCTGTNGGGAAGTCATTCATTTTTTCATAGCAGAAAACAAAAGAGATTTCTGTGTGGATCAGATGGACATGAGAACTCAAAGCTATGCTGTGATTGTCCAGACTATGGGGCAGAGTCACTTGGGAAAATCAAGGAAGGTGGAATTGGAGCTGTGGCTCCCAGACCAGAAAGGGAACCAAATCAGTGCAGCAAAAGTAGCACTTCATGTGGGCATGGCGTGGGTCTGTGGTTTGCCAGGAGACAGCACGGTACTGTAGGTACTGGAGCACCCCGCCATGCGTGTATGAGGTGGAGTACCAGGTTGGAAGGATCATACAGTGGGCAACAGTGAGGCCCACAACCATACCTACCTGGTGGGTCAGCACTCAGGTGATGTGACTGNTTCTGGGGACTCAGCACACCAGCTCAGTGTCCCAAGAGCAGTTGCAGTCATATCTATGTCACTCCAGCAAACCAAATCAGGAGAACCATTGCTGAATTTTATAAACAAAAGCTCACTTTGTATTTGCTTCCTAGTCTATTTAGTATATACATACCTGTTTGGAGTGTAGGTATCACACCAGCCACAAAAGCACTGAATCACCTGAGTTAATTACTCCAAGATCTGTACAAAGTAGATAGATGAAAGTGGAATTTAGTCCACCAGAATGTTTAGGGCAAGGATTGCATGGATGCTGTTTAGTCCCCAGAGTATGGTAAGTGGTCAGCAATGGTCATTAATTTTACTCAGTTTGAAAATGAGTGTATTTAGTNAGGGTTCTCTAGAGNCACAGAACTTATGGAATGAATATATATATATACATATATATGTATGTATGTATAAATTCTCATATATATGGGAATTTATTAGAATGACTCAGAGGCTGCAGTTCAACAATGGCGAGCTGTGAATGTGAATGTAATCTAGTAGTTGCTCAGTCCCACCAGGTTGGATGTTTCAGCTGGTCTTCTGTATATGCTGGAATCCCGAAGAAGTGAAGGAATGGATGGATGTGCTGACAAGGCAAGAGCAAGCCGGCGAAGAATGAAGGAACCCTTCCTTCTTCCACGTCCTTACATAGGCTTCCAGCAGAAGATGTGGCCAGATTAAAGGTGTGTCTTCCCACCTCAAGATCTGAATTAAAGTCGTGAGTCATCCTGCCTGAAGATCCAGATCACAACTGTGCCCTCCATTTGGGGAGTGTGGTTCATTCCAGATATAATCAAATTGACAACCAAGAATAGCCACCANAATGAGTTTNCTAGAAGTGTGACAAAATTTTGACATAAAACATTTGGGCAACAATTTCAAAGATGGAAACACCATGTTATGTGCACTGTCAGCAGAATGATAAGGCATTAATACTTCTTCAAGAAAACATCACCATCCTTTGCAGAAAGAAGACCATTTTCATTCACAAGCACTAACTGCATCATACTGCATGTGTGCATTGGCACTTCAGGATCATGGAGAAGAGCAGCCCGGAAACCATTCAGAGCATCCAGTAGGTCCATGGTATTAAAAAGCCTGATGTCACTTTCTCCTCTTCCTTCCCTTCCTTTCCTTCAACATAACCACATGTGAAGCTAAAGATACTTGCAATTCCCTGGTGACTAAAACCATTGACAAGCTGGCTGGTGACCTGGATTGACATTCATAGGACAGGTACACTCTCAAGCAGAATGTGGGAGAGAGGGGAACATACTGTGATATTTGATAAGCTGAACTAGCACCTTAGAAATGAATGACACCACCTGGGGGTTTAATGGTGAAGCTGATTCTAGTCATTTGTCTCCAAGTGCAGAGNCAGGTCAAGACATGGGTAATCTGACCCTTTTTTCTACTCATTTCTAACCCATCCTAACNAGGCTCAGTTGACATTTGCATTTGAACTCACTATGTCCATCNAGGCCCCTCAATCTGACCTTCCTCCAGCTGGAGGGCATCTCTCAGGTAGTTACTAGGATTTCTACCTTCTTCAAAGTTCTACAAACTTCTATGAAGTTTGAGCTATGGCTCAAACTTTCTGAATCGCTGTGATCTATCCTGTTTTCCATCAGTGGGAGTTCCTGCATGAATTTCTACCAGTGACTCAGTCTATCAGATGGAAGCCTGATGTTGTTTCCTGTTTGAAATAAGGTTCTAGACATGTTCAAAATTCTCTGTATCTTTCCTAGGTGGGGTGACTGCATAGGGTCAGAAACATTCAGTCAGTAAGAATGTACATGTGTCTCACATTTTGTCAGTCTGGAACTATGGATTTAAAAAGACACAGACTGTGAAAATGACCAATGGAAGGGAGTAGTTAAAACCACAGTGAGTACTCAGAGACAGAGCTGTTGTGTCCTTGAGAACCTTAGAGCTGGTGTCTCCAGAAAGGTAGGCGTAGATTTGTGTAGAGGAAAAAATCGCGCACAACATGACCTAAGTGATCAACAAGCTGTGACAGAGGTGGGTGGGACAACTGCAGAGGGCCTTGCTGCCAGCCTCAGACAGGGTTGCTTGTGAACACACCTCTGCTGGGGTGAGCATACATTTCAAGTTAGAGAGGGGGCAGATGGTCATTTGGAAGCCAGTAATGTGTTCACAGCAGAGAAGCTGAGTCAGAAATAAGGACGCTCACCTTGTCTACTGTCTGAAGGAAATATGGAGATCCAGGGTCAAGTTCTGCTTTCATCTCGAACATCTCCAATCTTGTGTTCTTGCGGTACCAGCTTCTAGTCTGATTGAGCTGCCAGCGCCCTCTAGTGGCCTATGTGTTGACTAGAAAATGAGCCATCCAATTTCTCAACCTTTTCCNAAAGCTGGGTTTTCTAGGATAGCTGCCCCATTCACTGATCATCAAGACATTGGAAGTGCATGGTTCCCTCCTTCCGTGAGACACTGATGTGAACATATCATGTCATTTATGTGGTCTATGCAACAAGAGTTTGCATACAAGCAGGGTTAATTAATTCTC
>LZPO01087634.1:10763-23817 GCA_001675575.1 Neotoma lepida | reverse complement strand
ACCTCTCTTCAGTAGCCCTGTTTTTAAGACAAGAATATTAGAAAGATCCTAAATTTAATTCCTGTTTCATCCTGTACCCAGTGCCTTCCCAAATAGACAGCATTCTTAAGTCCTTGGCTTCTGTGCNCATAGTTACTGCCTCATATTCTCCTGGCTGGTGATGGCAGCTNCCTTCAGATTTCTCCTCTCCCCTCTCCCTTCTTTCCTCTGCCCACCCCTGCCCATTCTGCCCTTGTCACTACACAGAATTTTAATCTTGGATGCTGTCATACTTTATCCCTCTTGCTTATGATGCATCGTGTCTCTATGCTTCAGGCTCAAGACTTGGATCCATAAAGTGGCAGACAACCCTTTGCTGATGACCTGTCCATCAGCTTCCTACAACTCCTCTGACTCTCTTATTTCAAGTATTCTCCAGAGATCCAAACCCAATTGCCTTACCTCATACCCAACATCCAGTTGATTCTCCTTCCTGGAAATCCCGACCCCTGGGGTGCCCACCACTGCCATTCTCACAAGGCAAAGTTCTATTTCTCCCTCAATTCTCTATTACACATGGCTCCCCGGAGGCTCCTTCCAAGACTTGCCCCTGTGGACAGGCAGTCATCTTCTCTGTGACATTTGTGGGTGGCATGTGCACAGCTGACACTGTGTAATTTCAAGAGTGTCTGCTTCCTACCTGTGTCCCAATCTCAGTCTAGAGATTCAATTGTAGTGAATTAAAGATAAAACCAAACTCCAGTTCTGCCACTTACAGTGGTGCTGAGGCAAGGCACTTACTCTGTGTAGCTTAGTTTTATTGTTTATAAACTAGAGATAACAACCCCTGCCTGCCTCATAAAGCTATCAGATTAATGTATATAAAATACTGTGAGCAGGATTTGTTTCTAGGGAATGTTATCTATACGAATTAGCTCCAGTTGCCAGCCATGTCCTGTTAGGACACCATGCCTTAGCCA
Organism: Neotoma lepida; assembly: GCA_001675575.1. NCBI lineage: Eukaryota > Metazoa > Chordata > Mammalia > Rodentia > Cricetidae > Neotoma > Neotoma lepida. The sequence goes on along the minus strand of LZPO01087634.1, from coordinate 22,858 downwards.
CTTTGGTTTCCCAGGTCTAGCACAGTACCTGGCCAAGAACATATGTAGAATACTGTGTATTTAAAGGAATATGGTTTAATATTTTGTAGACAAAAGTTTGTCCGGTTTCCCCGCCCGGCTCCCACGGCCCGCTTAGACCCAAATAAACACACAGAGGCTTATTTCATTTTTAAACTATGGCTCTGGCAGGCTTCTCGCTCTTACATCTTAAATTAACCCATTTTATAAATCTATGTCGCCACGTGTTCCATGTGGCTTTACCTGTGTGCCGTTACATGTTGCTTTTTAGGTGGCAGAATGGCGTCTGCCCCTGCTCTGCTTTCGGCTTCTCTTCCCCTAGTTCGAATGTCCCGCCTAACCTTATTTTGTCTCACCATTGGCCAAACAGCTTTATTTATCAACCAATCAGAGCAACACATTTTTAGAAAGACATTCCCATCAATATTTGCTTTGTTGGTTGCATTGCTTGGTGAATCCCTGAATCCCTCTGACTTCCCTTTCCAAGGTCCCTTGCTCTGGAGTTTTCTTTCTGTGGTAACTGTCACTAACCCTTCACTCATTCAACAAAAGATTATTAAACAGCAGTGTATGAGGCATGCTGAATTGTGAAGATGCATCTGAGAACAGGACAAATTCCTTCTTCAGGACACAGGCATTGAATAAGAGCACACTAGTGNTGTGCCAGGCTGTGAATCTCTACATCTGTTTCCATCTGTCTCTGGATGAAGGACACGGTCAATATTGTGACCTTCTTGATGCTCCCACACACTACTCATTTCCTCACCTTTTACTTGGGTTGTTACTTTACCGAAAACACCTTTCATCTCTGTCCTGGCCATGTTTGATGATTCCCCAACATTCATTTGTTGTAGGTATTAGGTGCTTTGACATTTGCTATTCTACTTTATTCTAGTCTTTTTCAGGTTATTTTCAAAGTAAGTGTGTTGTTATTTGATGGGAATGTCATTCTGTATGTTGTGAATATGTGTTTCTCTAATTGATTGATAAATAAAATGCTGATTGGCCAGTAGCCAGGCAGGAAGTAAAGGCAGGATAAACAGACAAGGAGAATTCTGGGAAGAAAAAGGTTGAATCAGGAGATGCCAGCCAGCCGCCCAAGGAGCAACATGTAATGAGATGCAGGTAAAGCCACAGAACACATGGCAAAACATAGATTAATAGAAATGGGTTAATTTAAGTATAAGAGCTAGTCAGTCAAAGCCTGAGCTAATGGCTAAGCAATTGTAATTAATATAAGCTTTTGAGTAATTATTTTATAAGTGGCTGCAGGACCGCAGGGCGGGCTGGACCGTGTGGGGCCTGGCAGGACCTGGACAAAACTTTCACTTACAGTTATTCACCAAGATAATTTCACAACTCATTAATAGATCTTGAGTCTCAGTTGAAAATGCTATCCTTATTAGCCTAAAATAGTTTACCAAGAACTGTGGTTCTTCAAGGTGGTGGGTGTGGGGGTGAGCCCATTTTCTTTGGTAGTTGAATTCTCTGCCTCACTGGAATTCTGCCACAAGGGAAAGGTGAAGTTCTGCATGGACCTATGATTGTGGGGGATNTGAGGACAGTCAGCTGTGATTCCTTATCTATAGGTGGTATCACACTTTGCTCATATAGTGCTATCAGTGTTCTGAGCTGGAGTTACTATTTGTGTTGAGCTGTTCCAGATCACACACTGAGCAAAGATGAATGAGGCAGAGTATTCCAGCTGTAATTGAGAGAAAAAACATCCTCCATTAGCAAGTAAATCTATGACAACCAGGGGAAGCTATCACTCCTCTATGTAGTAAGTGATCTTTGTGGTTAGATTGGCTTTAAAATTATACAAGGGGATATCTTTGTAAAAACCACTCCCCAAAGAATTCAGGCTTCAAACTTGTTTTACATCTTGCCTAGTGTTTAAGTGGAATGTCTCAATATTCCCTTCATTTTAAATTTTACATCTTTGGCCCCTGGGTCATCACCACCCTGGGTGGTGANGGTTCTTCACTCTTTACCCTGTCTCAGATTGCNTTCTCATGGTTCATTAGTATTTTGCAGCTTATTACTAGCTGATCACAGCTATGACATTTCCCTAGACTCCACAATCTAAAGTCACTGTCATTGCTCCAACTCCTCCCTCTGTGCATTCTTCCTGTCTCTGAAATCTGATGTTTCTAACCTCTTGTCTCNACTGGTCTCCACATCTCCTAANCTGTTCTCTTGTCACTTTCTTATTGCTTCTCACACAAGGGCTGACCTGTTTGGAACTATCTCTTATCTGCTCCTCCCTTTAGGAGAAGTCCAAGAAAGAACTTAAAGTTGCTTGCAAAGTCCTCTCTAGACTTTTCTGTCTCCTTCCCTCTTTATACTTCTCTTTTTCGACTGATGTTTAGCTTCCAACTGTTGAAATCATATCTTGGACATGTCTATATAGGGAAGAGCATCTGGAACATCCCCTCTCTGTGGACACAGCTCTTACTCTTCCTTCAAGCTGCCACATCCTGGTATACTGTGGAAAATTTCCTGGGCCCACTAAACCTCTGAGGCTCTGCCTAGCCCTCCCTAAGCCCTGAAGTTCACCATCACACTGTGATAAAACTAGTGCCACTCATTTCCCTATATTCTGCAAGCANAGGAATCATCTAGTGTCTATTGTCTAACATAACAGGAGTATAATTGATAGTTCCCAGTTTTGAGAAAAAAAATATCATGTTACTAAGAACTTATAATCTCACAATATGGAGATACATTATTTCCAGGTACAAATGTAGCTTGGAAAAAGCAAAATGTTCTAGTTTTAAGATCATCTATGTAACTAAGGAGTTACATGATAGGGGATATTAAAGTTATCTAGCTTACGTCAAGTTTTCTCACATGGAAATTGTGTACATGGTAAATACCCTCTAAATTTCCCCCTTTCTCTAATTCTGTGCCCTGAATGCATCTCTGAATTCNCTGAAGAATCAAAACCTGGGTCATATAATTCACCCCTATTATTATGAGGTTAATAAGTTTATCACTTGGCCCTTCTCCATTTTTACTTTTCCTCAGAAACACACAGCCAGGTTTCAAATGCGCAGAGACTTGAGCTCCAGAAGGCAAACAGATACAGGCTCACAGCTTGACTCTGCCTCACAAAACACTTCATTAGCCATGCCCTGACCATAACTGGGTCCCTCCTGTGTAAGATGAGAGCAACAGCTGTATTCATTTGATAGCAAATGAATACCTTTTTACCTGAGTCCTTGCCCCTGCAAATCATTGTCACCACTGAACAAAATAAAAAAATACCACCAATCTAAAACACACACACAAAACCCATCAAATGCATGAAACATTAAATCCAAGGGAACCCCATCGGAGTCNTGACATATTAGAGGAAAACTGGGGCCTCTTCTTGGGGTTCTTAGTCTCATTAATAAAAGAAATTAAGAACTGACTCAGAAGAAAGCTCAAGGACAATTTTATTGGGAATCAAAATAAAACAAACAAAAACAGAGCAAGAAAACTGTGAATCTCATCAGCTGCCTGTAGAAGGAAGGTGGAGAAGAGGAGGAGAGAAAGCCTCAGTTTCTGAATTAGGTCTGGACGTCAACAAGCAACATATGACAAACAAGTAGCTGAATGGCTTGGAGGGAGGGAAAAGAGATAAAGGGGGTAGAGGGAAGAAGTTAGACTGAAAACAGGGAAAGGGGAATGATGTAATTATATTTTAATTTCTAAAATTAAAACATATAATTTTTAAAGGGTAAGTCACTCTTTTCTGAGTCAGAAATGTGGACAGACCTAACAGAACCTAAAGAAGGCTCTGGAGTAACGACATAGGGGCATGCTTTCTGGGACAGAGAAGTACATTATTGTGGTGGCCAGTTTTATGTCAACTTGACACAAGTTAGAGTTATCTGAAAGGAGAGAACCTCAATTGAGAAAATACCTTCATGAGACCTAGCTAAAGGACATTTTCTTAATTAGTGACTGATGAGGGAGGGCCCAGCATTTTGCGAGGGGGTACCATCCCTGGGCTGGTGTGTCTGGGTTCTAAAAGAAAGAGGGCTGAGCAAACCATGATGAGCAAGCCAGTAAGCAGCACCCCTCTATGACCTCTGCATCAGCTCCTGCCTCCAGGTTCCTGTGCTGACTTCCTCCAATGATGGACAAGGACATGGAAGTGTAGGCCAAATAAACCCTTTCCTCCCCAACTTACTTTTGGTCATGGTGTTTCATCACAGCAATAGAATCCTTAACTGGGACAATTATCTTATCAAGGGATAGTTATTCCTCCTATCTCTTTAGCATGGTTTAAGGAGAATCTGCCTTCCTGAGGGGTGGTCCTTTGGCCCAACTGGATTAACTTTTAGGGAACACCATTGTCTCCACCCAGAGGTAGATCCTGTTCTTTATGACAAAAAAGAAATGGCTTTCCCTGAATGGGCCTCTAGTGATATTGTAACAGTGTGTCAATTGAAATTTTACAACTTACAAATGATATGAAACTTCACAAAGTTGATGAAAATAAAGCCAAATAATTATGACATATAGATGAAACTATGAGAAAGAAATTGCAGANAACTAACAGCATATGACAAGTCAGGTCCTCAGGACATGGAATGGATGTGGAAATAAGGAGATAATTCCTCCAGCACTCATAAAAACAAATTGACCAAATTCATGGTGATGCTTCATAATTTAGAGGGATGTTGTTGCATTTTGTGATTAATTTGTCTGCTTGGTTATTCAGCCCATCCCTTGCTTTCTGACTGATGACTTACAGATGTTAAGAAGCCAAGGCTTGAATTCAGTGTGAGGATGAGTGTGTCTCACAGAGAGATCTCCCTCTCTGAAAATCCCAGGGGCTGCAAGGTCAGCCCTCCCTGCTCTCACCTCTGCTGGAAGGCAGCTGGTGCTTGTCCCCATCNGCAAGGTAAGTGGAAAAAGCTGAACACACAAAGTCTCAAAGTCTGCCGATGTAACATCTCACTGTGTGTGTTTGCTATCTGGTTGATAGTTATCAAAGTTTCAACTTACCAAAAGTGATCAAGTGAGAGATACAAACAATTCTGTGATTTCAAAACTTCACTAGAACTTCATTGAACTTGAATTCCTACTGCAATAGTTAGAGGTTATTCTGTTCGTTTTGTTCTGTGAAGAGCTGTGTTGGGTAGCTGAAATAGATACCACCTCTGCTTGACACTTGAAAAACCANAGTTGCCAGGATCTGGCCACTTAGGTACTCAGAGACAGGATGCAGGCCCAATCCCAGGCATGTCAATAAAGATGTTTTCCTACCTTATATCTGGCAGTAATATAGCTCTNATTGTCATTACCATATCACAGAACATATTCTTTTGCCTACAATTACCTGAAGATAAGAGATGCCAAGTTAGAACAGCTTAACTAAATTTTACTCAAGTTGCTGGCAAACACATTCCTAACTCCACAGCTCTGTTGTACAGAGACCCCTCACAGTTTTCACTATGCTGGGCATTGATTAAAGTTCAAGGTTGAAAGTCTTTATTGATAGTAGAAGAATTGAAGCCACAATGAAGTTTTCAGGGTCTAACAGGATATACATCAATTAGAATGACTGATTAATTTAGGGACTAAAGTTCAAAGTGATGCATTTATTTTGTATATTTCCCTTTTTCTATATTCTTTCTGAAGATGATATGCAACGAAATGAACAAATGTCATGCTACATCAAAAGGGGGAGCAGCTATGATATTTAGGAACCCAAGGCCNCCTGTATTCTGCTTCCACTGCTCATTTTATGGAGATGGGAATGATTATAACCTTCCTGGCAGGCGGGAAGGGACTCTACAGACAGACCCTGGTTCCTTCCCCTTTGGCTATCAGACTATTGAGATAATGGACCCAAGGAATTTGGATTTCCCCCAGAATTCTCATGCTGGGAGTCTGGTATCACCAGAAAGAGATGTCACACAGTTCTGGCAGCTTGTCAGACTACTTCACAGAAGAGACATGAGAGCGGAGACAAAAGTGATGACAGAAGGAGCTATATCTGCCAGGACTGCTTGGTTATGCACATTTCTTACCNTCTATTTAAACCTAAACCTCATGACGGGCAGGACCCTAAGGATGGACTTGGGAAGGGCTTTTTCAGGTTCCTCTTCTGAATGAGACTATCGAATAAATCTCCTTTTTCAACTTTTCACTATTAGTTGTCTCTCTTGAACTAACATATTGAGGAGGGGTAGCTGAGCCTAGCTTTTTAGACCTACCAGGACTCAGGATTTGACCTCACTACTCTGGTAACACACTGAAGTGGTTAACTGAACCTTCTAACACCACAGAGTTCAAAGTNAGCTCATAAAACATACCAGCTCTTCTTGACCATTCACAATACTTGAGTTTGTACAGACGCTTGACCTTTAACAAAGTAGCAGATATATGGCCTTCCACATGGCACTATGAGTGTGTACTGTATAGGATGGGATATGTGCCCATTTGCAGCAACTCTGTTCATAACCTATATGGCAGTCACAAATTACAGCTATGGAAAAAAAGATGTGCAACATGCACATATTTTAGGTGATATTAAAGTCCAGGAAAATAAATCATACTAGCTCACATAAGCAACCTAAATAGAAATTTTAGAAATGAATCCACTGGCTCTGTGGAAAGCTTTGGACTTATCTTTTTCTCCTGCTGAATAGAAAAATTAACCAAGACTGCAAAACACTTTTGTATTCACTTCCTACCCTTGAAGGGACTTCTGCATTTACCAATATGCTTCAGAAAGGAAAGTTAAACAAGGGTTCTGTTCCCCATGCCCATTGCCCTACAAAGGTTGGACTAGATTGCCTATAGAATAATACACATATTGCATTTTTTATTTACTAGTTTTTTTACTGACAATTTAATCTTAAATGCAAATTAGCTGGTGGTTTAATTTATTGTCATTGATTTCTAAGCTGAAATTTCTTTATAATCCTCTCAGGTCTTCATGCAGGCTTTCCCACATCTCTGCAGCTGTGGAGCATTCTCCCTCCTCCTGGACCTTCTCAGAAATATTTCTCTGGTTTCCATCTAGAGTAAGAATGGATATCTGTTGNAATATTTTTGTCTTCTGGACTTATGTGTTCCATTGATAGTCCCATTAATTTCTCACCATTCTGTCGATCAACTTAATTTTTTGTTGTTGTTGGTTTTTCGAGACAGGGTTTCTCTGTATAGTTTTGGTGCCTGTCCTGGATCTCGCTCTGTAGACCAGGCTGGCCTCAAACTCACAGAGCTCCGCCTGGCTCTGCCTCCTGAGTGCTAGGATTAAAGGCATGTGCCACCACCGTCCNGCTCAATCAACTTAATTTTATTCTTTTGTGTAGCAAGCTTTCTTATCGGATCTTTGGATCACCAGCCCCCAAATATTGACATTTTATAAGTCATATAAAAGTCTTATTAATAAGACTTTTATTANTTATGAGATTAATTAGGCTTTAATAGCTTAGGCTTGTCCCACTAGCTCTTATAACTTAAATTAACCTGTCTCTACTAATCTACAATCTGCCATGTGGCTTGGTTATTTCTGCTCTGTTCCATATGTCCGACTTCTTCAGAGTCTCCTGGCATCTCCCTGGTGTAATCCATGCACCTAGACCCTCCTCCTCTTCCTCTCTTTCCCTGGAAACCCCGCATATCTCTCCTGCCTAGCTATTGGCCATTCATCTCTTTATTAACCAAATCACAGTGATACATCTTCACACAGTATACANATATCTCACAATACTCCTGCTCTAGGAAGTTAAACATCCTGACCATAATCTGAAGTAGGTGAAGAGTTCCTTCTGGTTTCATTTGATGTGCCTCAAGTAAATGTCCCATTTGCCATTCTGCCTGGTTTATTTTTCAGGAGGAACTTGTGGAGAATTAAAAGCCTATTTTGCTGTCAAGACCACATCATTAGAAGTTCTTCTACTTTACATGAAGAAAAAGAAAGAACAGACACAGCCCAGCTCTCCACCTATTCCTCTCCACTCCCTCCTCCTATAGATGCTGGCACATTCCATTCCCATGCATGTTCTCTACTTTTACTACATGTATATGTGTATTAGTTAAGTTCCTTTGCTGTGATAAAACTCCACAACCAAAAGCAACTTGAGGAGAAAAGGGTTTATTTCAGTTTACAACCCTCAAGTCACACTCCATCACTGAAGCAAGCCAGGGCAGGAACTCTAGGCAGGAACTGATGCAGAGCCCATGGAAGAATGCTGCTTACTGGCTTGCTCCCCATGGCTTGCTCAGCCTGCTTTCTTATATCATCCAGTACCACTGGTTCAGGGGTGGTACCACCCCAGGAGGCTGGATCCATTCACATCAATAAGTAATCAAGAAAATGTCCTACAGACTTGCCTACAGGCAATCTTATAGAGATATTTTCTAAATTGAGATTCCTCTTCCCATATAACCATAATTTGTGACAAGTTGACAAAGAAAACATGACAATATGTGTCAGTTAATTTATTTCCTGTTGTTTTAAGTTCATGGTACTTGCATATGTTTTCATATCATACCTGTGATTTGCCACCTTGTTTTCTTCTTGAAGTTTCATCTAAACGCTGGCTTGAATTTTTAACAGCTATAACAATATGGAGAAAGTATGATAACCTTCTTCAATCATCTGTTTTTAAGGAAAATAACTTCCATTTCACCAAAATGAGCAGGATTGAAAAATCAAACCCACTCTGTGCTTGCTCATGTCCGTCTACCTAGGTTTCTCTAACAGATACATTTAGGGTGGGAATTCTGCATTAAAGGGCATGTGACTATTTTACCNATATATAACCATGTNTACCCATGCAGATCCTGATGATATTTTGATTCCCTTGATACTGTGAAATGATATTTTATTTTTTATTTTGCATTTTCCNGACTGAAATATCAAACTGGAATCTTTCCAAGTCCTATCTATCAAACATTTGGTTTTCTTCTGTGCTGGCCTGCTTAAAATTTGACAATTTCTTTCTTAGATTACATGTCAATTTCTTAATCATCTGTGAGAATTTTAAAAATACATCCTAGATAACAATCCCTGTGTATTCATTATACAGTGAGTTCTTACAGAATCTTCTGTGATTTCTATCTTCTCCCTCCCTCTTCTGCTCCCTCATCTACCTTTGTGTCTGTCTTCATTCCTGTCTCTATCTAACTCTGTCTCTACTCTCTATTTCTATTCTGTGTCTCTATCTCTAGTGGCCCAACACTTTCTCTAACCTTATCTTGGTCTCTTTCTCTGTCTCTATTTCCTCCATCTCTAGTTCCAGGTCTATCTTAATAACTCATTCTCTCCCTACAGCTCAGACTTTATAGTCTGAGAACCAGGTAGCATACTGCATGAGACTTTCCATTTCTCCAAATTTTCATCTCTAATCACTCATCACTCCATAACCACCTTTCCAATTTCTAAATGGAGCACCTCCACTTCTGAAGCATTGACACACAAACAGCTACTATAGTAAACATGGCCTGCCTTTGCAGAAACTTCTTTATCAGACACAATCCTATTCTGTGTATTAAAGCTCAGCTAGAACTTTTCTTCCTTTGCCCATACTCTTACTCTCCTCCCTCTCTCTGGACCTTTTTCACCCCGTGTTTATGAAGACTGTTCAAGTCTGGTACATGCACTTAATGAACAGTTTGGTGTGATATTGGTACCTCCTGACCCTTATGACATCTGTGTCTCAGAGTAAGAACTGGGCTGGGTGGTTAGTGCTACAAGGAACTTTCAAGGACACCTGATCCAACCCAGTAACTTCACAGAACATGTAAATGGGTTTATAAAAGTTGAACAATGTATTCTTAAACTGTAAATAGGTGATGCTAGAGAACATTCTAAAATAAAACAGAAAAGACCATCTTTAAAGTTATTTTTTATTTGGTGTGCTTGTGTGTGTATTCAGGTATTTGCATGCAATGGCATGGGAGTAAAAGTCAGATGACAACTCTCAGGAGGTTCTCTCCTGCTGACTTGTGAGGTCTGGGCATCCAAACCCGGGTCATTAGGCCTGCCCAACAGTGCCTGTACCCACTGGGCNATCAAAGAGTAATTTTACCATTAAAATGAACCTATCCTTTAAGTTTGCTGGTGTATCGGGACATTACGTTGTGAGTGGCAAAGGGGTCAGTTGGCCAGGTGTTTCCCTTTGTTCCTAGAATCTATGAGTGGATTTTTATTCAAATCTAGCACTGCTTGTGTTTGTAATGGATTATTCATAATGTTCTTATTACTTAGAAGATTATGGATCCTGGTAAATTTTCCTGTGTTAATAGATTATAAATGGGGCTCCTGGCATCTGTTCCTGTTCAATATTCTGCTTTTCCCCCTTGCAGTTGGCTAAGGGGAGGTGANTACTTAGCAGTGAGGAAGGAATAACCCTGGGCCTGCCTNCAGGTGACTTCAGAAATTGAACACAGGCAGAGCAATTAAAACAAGATGCCAATCAGGTTCCTGGTTGTATTTCAGATGCAGGCTCTGGTTTTACAATGAGTTGCTATTTGCTCTACGACAGTCTAATGAACACATCATAGCTCCTCAGAACTAATGTTCTAATCCCTAATTCCTGCCCAAGGTTAGGAAGAAATTTACAGCTAGACCAGGACAAGAAGGAAGGACTACTCTCATGAGCCTAGGACTCTCTCTTGGCAAATCCCAGATGGGAGGATAATGTAGTTCTCAAACAAATTTGTACATATTTTTCTGAGTTCTGTATAATATTTAAATGTACTCACATAATTTTAAGCAAATCCTGGTTGAAGTTTCATGGATTATGGTTTATTTTGAAACTATGAGTTACTTGTGAATTTTAAAATTACTGAGCTAGGCTAACTTTTGTTTATTTAAGAAAGAGGAGAAGAAATAGTCCAAACTTCAGGCTGGGTGCTGNGCACTGAACAGTATAAATCAAGACAAGGGATATCCCATAGTCTCTGCCAGAGTAACGGCAAACGTGTGGGGCTGAAAGATTCAAAGGTCACCACAAGGCAGAGTGATGGGATAAGTTTTTCTTACAAAACTCAAATTACTCCTTTTTATGTTAGCTCTTGCCAGGACCCAGGGAAGCTGGGATGACTAAGAGCTCCTCCCCCATGCTAATGATGCATCAGGAAGCTATTTTTCCTCCCTCAGAAAATGAGCGTGTGTAGCTCGCAGGACTGAGGGTATCAAAGNTGAGCCATCCGCAGAACTTTTAAGGGCTCAGACAAACAGGACAAAGCAGTTGAGTTGACAGTGTGACACACCTTACTCTTAGTCCAGAGGTGAAACGCTTCCCCTGTTTGATTGCCATTTCTCAGTCATCAGTGCTCTTAAAGTTGCAGCTCCACTACTTGGAACAGAAACTTCCCACCAAGTGCTTCATGCCATGACTTCANAAAAACCAAACTGTCANGTGGAGGCCTGCACCCAGCATGGATGACAGCTCCCTAAGGCTACACAGTTAAGGCCCTCAGCTAACCTTCCCCAGCCTATGTGTTCTAGTCCCTCCTCAGACACTCCCCCATATGCAATTGGAGCAGAAGTACATACAGATGGCTGGGAGGGCTGGTTGAACACTCAGGTGAGGGTCTACCTCCTCCTTCTCTGAGTGAATGCCAACAATCCATAGGCTCACTCCTGAAGGCTTTTTGAAACAGATGACAGTCTGCTTTGAGGTTAGCACTTTACAATACTAGGAGAGGTGTGTGTGTGTGTGTGTGTGTGTGTGTGTGTGTGTGTGTGTGTGTGTGTGCACATGTGGATCTGTATATAGGTATCTATATATATGTGCAGCCATATGTCACTTAGTGATCTGTATACATGGCAAGAAATTCACTACTGGGTTTTCATTGCATAAACATCATGAACAATGGACACTTACACACACTAAGAAGGCCATAACATCACAAGGCATTATACAGTCTACGGAGCTACNACCACATAATGTGGGCCACCAATGAGCAATACATTGTCATGTAGCAAAAACTGTATAGGCATAAATATATATGGGTTACATTAGAATAAGCATGCACATGAGCACCTGCCTTCACTTCTATGCATGCATGGTCACTAGACTGGATGCAGGTTTTAATTATACAGTTAACATGGT
>LZPO01087633.1:43422-57417 GCA_001675575.1 Neotoma lepida | reverse complement strand
TGCCTTCCAGGTGGCCAAGTCAGCTGACCCAATCCTTTGGGCTTTTAATGATTCCCCTTTCGATGCTTTTTGCAGTGGACAATGGCTACCTCTCTTGGCAGCTGTATGGCCTCTAGTAGGGCCAGATTTTTTTATGTTTTTGATTTCCTCCGGCTGAGGTAAGGAGACCTCTCTCTATACATAGAGGGCCCCATGGCCATTAGCTGTGGCAAATGCATACTGACTGTCCATGTATATACAGTGATGGCTTTGTTTTTCCCCCAGNAGTGTCTGGGTTAATGCCAGAAGCTCAGCCTTTTGTGCTGAAGTCCCTCGACTGAGGGACTGGGCCCACATCAGCCAGTTCAAGGTGACAAATTTGGCCCCAGCAAACCTGAATTCTTCTTGAACAAAACTGCTCTCATATATTATCTCTTCCGGTCTGATGGATTGAACTGCGATAGTCACTTTCAGGAAGTATGGATTGTGACACTGGGGTCCAGAGCAGGAAGCTCCTGGCCTGCCAGCCCCACAGTGGAGGCAGGGGCAGCAACAGCCCACACTGGAGCCCTGCCTGAAGTGGGAGCTTGACCACAGGAGCTTCTGCATCATGGGCATCTGCCTGGAAAGGCTGAGCTATAAATTCCAGCTGGCTGCAGTTGGAGGGGCCAGGGAAGCACCTGGACCATATCCCTCTTCATTGGGGGTTTTGTGCCAAGGGACCCTGCCTGCATCCACTGCATCATCACAGAGTCATACCCTGCTCTGTCTCTCATCTGGTTCATGGAGTCTGATTACCCTACCTTGGCTGCTGTCTTGGAGTGTCTATATTGGGTGATCATCTGGCCCAGGCTGGTTGGGTTGATGGCAAAAGTTTTATAGAATTGGATATGAGCTGGTCTAGGAGAAGTGTCTGATAATGCATTATTTGAGTATTGTACATCTCCTTCTCTGGGGGTGGTTAGGAACAGTTCTTGGCCAAAAGTCAGTTTGTCAGCATTTTTTTTAACTAACCTGGATGCAGTGGCAACTACTCACAAGCAAACTGGCCAACAGGCAGAAACAGGATCACTTCTTTTGGACAGATAGGCCACTGGCCACTTCCAGGGTCCCAGTACCTGGGCAAAGACCCCTTTGGAATAACTTTTGTAGGACGAGGCAGCCTTCTTTCCTTTTCTGTTCCTAGTGTCTCTGGTTTCCTCCTCTGATATCTCTTTTATCTTTTGTTTTGTTTTTCTTCTACAGAGTCAGTTATTGTAAAACTTTTAAGCAAACTCTAATAATTGGAACATATTTATACTCTAAAAAACTTCTAACTTCCAAAGTTTTTTTCCCTAATATCTGGGGCTGACTGCATAACAAAAGCAATATTTTCTAGCAGCCAATCTTTAAGCCTTCTAAAAACAACCTGGCAAAAATTGTCCAAAGCATCCTCATGAAGCTTGGTCAGTGTTGGAGTCCTGGNCATTTCAGACAGAAGGGAAAATCCATTCTATCCAATTACACTGTCCAGCAGCAACACCCTCACCCACCCACTGGTGGATTTTATCCTCTTTTCAGAGAATGGTGGGTTCTGAGTTTTCCAATTATATAGATCATTGGTTGTGCTGGGTTCCAAGGCCTGAATGTCTTTCCTTCATGGCATCAGTTGTGCTAAGGTCTGGGAGACTGGTACAATGTGTGTGTGCAAATATATATTTATGTGTGTGTGCATGTGTTTATGTGTTTTGTATATGACTATATTTTTGTGTGTATATGAGTATATTTCTATGTGNACATTTGTATACTTATATGTACACGTATGTGTATTTATGTGTGTTTATGTTGTATATTCATGTGTGAGCTTATGTATATTTATATGTTTACATGTATAGACTTATATGTGTGTACTGTNTATCTATGTTAGTATGTGTACATGCGTATATTCGTTTTGTGTGTATATGTGTATATTTATGCTTACATGTGTATATTTATGTTTGTGTGAACATTCATGTTCTTATGCATATATGTTTACATGAGAATATTTATGTGTGTGCTCATGGTGTATATCCATGTGTGCATGTGTATGTTTATGTTTGCATGTATACATGTGTTTATGTGTATGTTAATCTGTGTGCACACGTGTATATTTATATATGTGTATATTTATGTGTGAACATTTATGTGTGTGTACATGTGTATGTTTATGTGTGTATTTTTGTTCATGTGTACACATGTGTATATTTTCATTAGCCTTATATGTCATTTTGTGGCTCTTAAGTTAACATCTTTAAGGTTTACTAAGAAATTTTTCTCCCCTTTTTTTCTTTCTTCTTTTTTTCATAAATGAGACTAGAGGGTGGCTCTGGGAGTTCCTTGGCTGGGAGGACAATGATAGCAGGTGAACCTTGGACCCACTGCAGTTGCACAAGAGGCTGATGTTGCAGAAACACAATTCTCACCTCAAAAGGTAGATAGTTTATCCCAGAGTCTATGAATGACTGTGGCCACAAAACACAGCTTAGGTCACTTCAAATGCCACGTTCCAGTGTGGATACAGTTTCCTGATGTTTTTATAGTAATACAACAAGAAAAGCCAAGACTTTTTATAAATGCGTTACTAGGTACAGAGGATAGGTGGAGAATAGCATAATGGAGGAAATTCTGCTACAGGAAATTCTTACAGACTGTCTAGCAACATTCTTAGCCCTTTAACTGGTCAAAACTAAGAATTGTTATGTTAGTTTGCACATGAGTGTGTGTGTAGTTTTTACTTTCCTCAATTACATACTATCTGACAATATTGTTAACTCTTTAATTTATGGAAATTAAGATTTTTATCTGTTAGTTTGCACACAGACGTGTGTGTGTGTGTGTGTGTGTGTGTGTGTGTGTGGTGTCCTATACTTTCCTCAATTACTCATCCACCTATATGATCCAAAGGCAGCCTCATACTTTCCCGCACGCCACACAATTTGGGGCAGAATCTAAAAGGCCCGAACTTTTGAGCTCAGCTTTTCGTTGATTGGGCAAACAGAGAGAAGAATGCTTTTCTCCTATGGCACAAACTATGCCTCACAGTGGAGAGCCTGCCCGAGGGGCAATGCAAATGATCTCCCCATCAAGCCACTGATGCTGCTCTTCCTTGACCACAGTTCTCCTTTTTTGTCGTTTTTGTTTTAGCTATGTGTGTGTGTGTGTGTGTGTGTGTGTGTGTGTGTGTGTGTACAGATGCTTGAGGAGGCCAGAGGCTTCACTTCTCCCTAGAGCTTGAGTTACAGGCTGTTGTGAGCCACCTGACATGGGTGCTAGGAACCAAATCAGGATTCTCTGCCAGAGATATAAGTGCTCTTAACTTCTGAGCCATCTCTCTAGCCACCACAGATGTCCCCTTTTGTTTGTTTGTCTCTGTGATCAAGACATCTGATATAGTAAGAGAGCAAGCGTTTACTCGAGTTCCTAATTTTGGAAGTTCTAGTCCATCGCGGTGTGCAGGACACAGAGCAGTTCCTGCCAAGGCAGAAAGGATTGGAAAAGGAGATGGGAAAGAGCCAGAGAAGACAGACACTCAAGGACACCCCAGCGACCTACTTCCTCACCTTCTAGGCTTCTTTTCCCCCAAGCAATATGAAATTCATTTAAATTATAGACCAAATTTCCATCTTTACAAGGTTTATTTTTAAATTCATCCACACAGGTAGGTTTGAATGAATATACAAATATTAAACTAAAGAGCCAGCAATTAAGTAATAACCTAATACTTCTTGTGGCATCTGCCATACACACCCACATTTTGAAAATAATTTAATAGTTATAGTCTGCCACACTCTAATAAGATATAGTAGCCTAGTCCAGTCTGAGACTTTTGGAGGCAAATGAATGTGGAGGGATGGGAATTAGCTCCAACTCCTGATGTTTGTGCCTCCACCTCCAAATACTTACTAAATTTCAAATTTTTACTTATTACCATGTGTGTATATGTGTGTGCATATATGCCACAACTTTCAGGTCTTAGCTTCTACTATGGATCCCAGGGACTGAAATCAGGTCATCAGACTCGTTCAGCAAGTCCTTTTACCTGCTGAACCTTCTTACTGCTATTCCACAAGTGTGTGCATGTGTGTCATTTTCATGTGAATGTGTACTGTATATTGGGCCTATTCTCCCCTTTAACACTATTATGCTGTCTTTTCTTACCTCTCCTATCATTCCTTTTTTATATACATGAACAGTTTTACTTTTTAATGTCATATAGACATACATGCTTTTATGTATCTGTACAAAATCTAGAAACCATGTATGAGATAAAACATGTGATATTGGTGTCAGAGAGATGATTCAGTGGTTAGGAGCACTTGCTGCTCTTACAGAGAACATAGGTTTGATTCCCAGAGCCTACATAGTGGCTAACTCCAGTCTCAAAGGATCCCACTGGCCTCCTCAGGCACCGGACACAATGTGATGCACAGACCTACAGGTAAAACACCTATACACATGAAAAACAGAAACTGAAAGAATATGTGATATTTGTATTTCTGAGACTGGCTTATTTCTACTAGTATTATTATCTCCAGTTGCATCATATCCTTGCAAATATATAAGTTCAATCTTCTTCATGGTTGAAAAAATTTCATTATGTATATAACCCACTTTTTCTNTTTCCTTTCCTCTGCTGTGGAATACTTAGGCTGTTTAAGTAACTTAATAACTTAGCTGTTGTAAATACTGCGGCAATAACTACTCATGCATATCTCTCAATATGTTGTAGCCAGGAGTAGTGTAGCTGTCACATTAAGGCAGGAACTAGCTGTTTGTAGGTATTAAGGAAAAAGGGTCCGGGGTGGAAACTGAGCTCTGCTCACAGATGTTACAGGGAGAACCACGATTGTAGTTAAACGGAAGATCAAGGGTTAAAACAGCAGGCTCTGCAGTGCCGAGGAAGACAAACACAAGGGCTTATAGTTGGGTATGACATGACCAATCTAGGCAGAAGAAAGCAGGAGTAAGTCTCTGGGCCAGTCCCACCAGCCCAGCTAGCCACCTGAAGCCTTTTAGGGACATCTATAAGGTGTTACTGTCCTTTCATATATCCTTCTAATACAGCTACTTTTAACTGGTTAAATGATAAGATAGCTTCTAATAAGCCTGCACTTGCTGCTACAGCAGAACCCCCAAACACTGGAGACAAGGAGCTTAATATGAGGTAACCCCAAAATATTAGCCTATACCTGCATTTTGAATTGTTTTCCTCCTTTCTCCTCTAATAGTTTTAGAATTTATGGTCTTATTTTAAGGCCCTCAATTATTGTGAGTTGCTTTTTATGCAGATGGAGAGTTAAGGATCTACAGATGGATTTCAAGTCTTCCCAATAACATTTGTTGAAAACACTGTCTTTTTTCAATGTNGTTTTCATCTTTGTCAAAAAAAGCAGGAGTTGGTGTCTGTCTGAGTTCGTATGTGGGTGTTATATTCTATTTCATATCATTCAATTCCATTGATTTTCATGTCCAGACAATAGATTAATCTGAGCATTTCTCATGAACAGTTTCATGTACATTTTCCCCATTTGAAGTCACCACTCTAACTTCAGTGTTGGTAGGGATTTATGTAACTTTGATATNATTAATTATTTTCATCTTTGACCACTTTGACAATTCAGTGACTTTTTAATCTTTCAGCAAATGCTCTCATTTCCTCATTTCCACACACAACCCCTGCTCCAAGTTGTAGCTGGCAGACATGGAACCAAGAGCTGTTACATACACCAGGGCACAGGATGGGGTCTCTCTGGCTGCTACTGTCAGGAGGAAAGATTCCCCATGTCCAGTATAATTAGACTAAGAAGCATGCACTACAGNTAGACTCANTGGACCNGGAAGAATGCCTTCCTGTGAAAGTGATTCTCTGCCCTCTTGTGGCTTTGATCCACATTACACACACTGTCAGCAGAGGCGGGCACAGAGGGCTATTCTGAGAGTCAGTGACAGAGCAAGGAGCAGGGTGCTGTCATCTGTGGAGAAAGGCTGGGGTGTGTGTGGTTGCAGTTCTGCTTGGGTCTGTGAAATAATGGCAGGAGATCCTAGTAGGAAACCAAAATGATGCATGGAACAGGGAAGGGTGCCAAGGGAAAGGCATGGTGAGCAAAGAGATTTCCAGAGTAAATGATTTCTGTGATTTAGAATCTAGAATTAGGAAGCTGGAGAGATTGATCAGTGATTTTAGAGCACCTGTTGCTCCTGTGGAGGACCTGAGTTCAGTTCTCAGGAACCACNTGGTAGCTCACAGCCATCTGTAATGCCAGTTCCAGGGAACCCAACACGAAAAATTATAATAAATAATCTTTAAATTATAAGTTACAATTAGACACACACACAGAGCAAGCAAGCAAGCAAACAAACATTAGTAACAACAACAACAAAAACAAATTATGTGATACATGTAACGCTGTCAACCTGAAGCCACTTCTCCACATGGAGGTAGAATGGCTTAGTGCATACTGTATTCCAGAGCCATTGGGGACACTGCCTTGGAAGGGCAGAGTTCTGTGTGTAGTTGGTAGTGCACATTGAGAACAGGACCACATAGCATTTGCATACACTTGTACCCATGCACGTGCATACACACACACACACACACACAACACACACACACACACACACACACACTAATAATAATGATAATAAAATTAAAAAATAAAAATACATCTGTTGTTGATTGTTTTTGGTCTTTGGCTCTTTTGGGGGGCCCACCACCCAGCTCCCAGATGAATACACACACGGAGGAGGCTTATTTTTTACAAATGTCTGGTCTTAGTTTGACTTGTTTCTTGGCAGCTTTTCTTAACTTTAAATTATCCCATCTACCTTTTGCCTCAGGGCTCTTTCCTTTTCTTACTTCTGCATAGCTTACTCTCACTCTTACTCTGTGGCTGGCCTCTAGTGTCCTCCTCTCCTGTTCTCTTGCTCCTTCTTCTTTTCCTCCCAGACTTCTCCTTATATTTGCTCTCTCTGCCTGCCAGCCCCGCCTATCCTTTCTCCTGCCTTGTTATTGGCCATTCAGCTCTTTATTAGACCATCAGGTGTATTAGACAGGCACAGTGACAAGCTTCACAGAGTTAAACAAATGCAACATAAAAGAATATAACACATCTTTGCATCATTAAAACAAATGTTCCATAACATAAACAAATGTAACACATCTTAAAATAATATTCTACAACACACATCCAGTCTTTATGTTCAATATTTGTTAGGATATGATTTTGCTTTATTTTTTTCCTATAATTCATATATAATAATTAATGATCTATCATTTTGAAACTCTTCCTAAATGTTGATAGTGGCTTCCTTCCTTCCTTCCTTCCTCCCTTTCTTTCTTTCTTTTGTTCTTTTTTCCTTTTATGCTGCTCACTAGGACTTATTTTAGGTCACTGTACAACATGAACTTCACCTTTTTTTTCATATTTTGTTATTTCATATTTTCATATTTTCTTTAACACATAGCTGACTAGATATATTTATTTTCAAACAATATGCATAAGAGGACCATTAAATAAAGCTTTTTGTTTTTTTTTAAATAAGGAAGATAGGACTGATTAAGGGGTAAAGTGAAACACCCTCAAGGATTGAGAGTGGACAATGGACAAAGAGACCATTGCACTGACCCCCACCCTCCTATTGCCCCCCGCCATTGAAAGTAGATTCTTTTCTCACACAATATGTCCTGATTATGGTTTCCCCGCTCTCTACTCCTCCCAGTTCCTTCCTCCCATCCAGATCAACTCTCTTTCTGTCTCTCATTAGAAAAGAACAGGCTTCTAAGAGATAATATTAGAATATAACAGAATAAAATATAATAAGATAAAAGAAAAACTATCACATCAAAGCTGGACAGGATAAACCAATAGAAGGGAATGAGCCTAAGAGAAGGCACAAGAATCAGAAACCTACTCATTTGCATCCTCAGAAATCCCATAAAAACACTAAACTGAGCTGGGTGTGGTGGTGCACATCTTTAATGCCAGCACTTGGGAGGCAAAGGTGGGAAGATTTCTGTGAGTTCAAGTCCAGGCTGGTGTATAAAGTGAGTTCCTGTTACACAAAGAAACACTGTCTGGAAGCACCCCCCCCCAAAAAAAAAAGAAAGAAAGAAAGAAAAAAAATCTCATTAAACTGGAGGCCATAATACGTATATACATGTATATGCAGAGGACCTGATGCAGACCCATGCAGGCCCCGTGCAGGCTGCTTCAGTTTCTGTGAGTTCATATGAGATTTGCTTATGTTGACTTAGAGGGCCTTGTTTTCTTGGTGTCCTCTATCCCATTTGGCTCTTACACTCTTTATTCCTCCCCTTTCACTGGGTTCCCTGAGCTCTGGGTGGGGGATTTGATGGAGACGGTCCATTTAGAGCTGAGTGTTTCGAGGTCTCTTACTCTCTATGTAATGTCTGACTGTGGATCTCTGTATTTATTCCCATCTGCTGCAAGAGGAAACTTCTCCAATGAGGGCTATCCAAGGAAGTGATCTATGAATATCATTAGGAGTTTTATCACCTTTTTTCCTTAGACAAGTAGTATTTGGTTTTACTCTAGATCTTTGGGCTATCTAGTCTTTGATTCTTGGTCACACAAGCAGTGTCAGGTATGAGTTCCATCTCCTGGAGTGGGCCTTAAGTCAAATCAGTTATTGATTGGTTACTCCCACAAACTTTGTGCCAGCATTGCTGAGGTATATCTTGCAGGCAATACAACATTGTAAATCAAAGGATTTGGCTGTCTTGGTGGTTATGTTACTCTGTAGTAGAGTAGAGAGTACTTTCCTGCACCAAAGATGTTAGGGTAGGGGTAAAAGCTCCACTTTTCTATGTTCAATGTGTTGTCTTCAGTAACAGGGCCTTNCTATCAGTCTGTGGATAGTAACCTATTGTCTTGGTAACATACTGGGTTATTTGGGGATTTCCAAAGGACCCTTTTGGCCAACAACTCAATTATATGTAATCNAGTCCCAGTGCTGGAAGCTGTTTGGTTACAAGAAATGGCCAGTTGAGACCCCGTCTCCCTCATTGGGAGATTTCATTTAGAGTGCCTTCATATATGTGTCTACTGTATTAGGTTTCCANGCTACTATTCAAATGCCCCTTAATTTCAGTTGTCTCTCCCCATATTTCTTCCCTCAACCCCTTCTGTCTCTGCTTGATCTTTCCATTACAGCCTTCCCACCCATCCATATCTAGCTATTCTATTTCCCTTTCCTAAGCAGACCTATCTGTTCCTTCTGGTCTCTTACTCTCTATCTAACCTCTCTGAGTCTACAGATTGCAGCTTGGCCTGTATTTACTTAGTGGTTAATCTCCCCTTATTAGTGACCACATATCACATTAACCTTGCCTTTCCAGTTGTCTCTCAGTACTCTCCCCTCTGTATCCCACCTCTCCAACCTGATGTCTCGGGTTCCCATTCTCATCTGCCTCCAGTCCACCCAAGAAATCTCTTCTATCTCCCCTTTCCAGGGAGATCTGAGTGTCCCCCGCGCCTTGAANCTTCCTTGTTACCTAGCCTCTCTGGNTCTGTGGATTGTANCGTGGTTGTCCTTTACTTTATAGTTAATATCCATTTATGAGTGAGTACATACCATGTTTGTATTTCTGTGTCTAGGTAACCTCACTCAGGATGATTTTTTCGAGTTCCATCCATTTGCCTTCACATTTCCTGATTTCACTGTTCAGTTTGGGTTTTCTTTATCGATTCCATTTCTACTTTCAAGTCTTGAAAAGTCTCATTTATTTCCTTCCACTGTTTCTTTGTGTTTTAACAGGTTTCTTTAAAGGGTTTATTCATTTCCCTTTTGAGGATCTCTATCATATTCATAAATGATGTTTTAAGGTCTTTTGATTTTGTGCTTTAGCTATGTTGGAATATTCAGGACCCTCTGTCATAGGGTCACTGGGCTCTAGTGGNGACATTATGTCTGGCTGTTATTGATTTTGTTTTTATGCTGGTGTTTAGACATCTGACATTGGGAAAATAGTAATTCTAGGCATTAATATCTGGTCTTATCTTTGTTGGGTGGATGTTTTATTTCTTGGTTTCTGTTTCCTCTCTGGTTTTTAGGAGAGTGTGTTGGCTGTGCGTTGCCACTTAGGAAATTCTTCTGGGGTCCTGAATGGTGTGGTCACTGGAGGTTCTAGGTAGAATATGTTTCTGGGGATTGAGTTCTGACAGGAATGGGGAGGGGCTGGGGAGGAGTGTGGGATTCACAGGAGGAAGGAAAGCAAGGTGTTCCACTACAATCTGCTTAGTTCATCCCCTGGGAATGGGGCTAGAGAGTGAGGAGAGGCCAGAGTAAAAGGTCTGCTACAGAGCTGAGGATGAGACTCAGGGTTTGGAAGACTGGAGGGAGAAGTGAAGATCTGCCATTAGCCTACTTGCTTCCTTGGTCAGAGTGCCCAGGGAGTGCCTGCTGGAATTGGGGGCTGGGACAAGGCCATGGGGTGGGTGGGGGAACAAGTTTGGAATAGATCTGTGTGATTCACTGGAGATGGGTTGGGGGTCAGGGAGGAGGATGCAGCAGGTGTTCTGGTATTAGCTAAAGCCTTCAATATAACATTGTGTGATATAATAACNCCCCTTGCCAACTTATAATTCATGCTAATGACAAGGCTTAAAGTATCACCTTCTTCCATTCTGATTACAGATCTGTGCTGTGTACAGAATGGCTCCCAGTTAGCTGGGCATGGTAGCCATACTCTACAAGTAGGGGAAAGAAAAGTGGTGTTTCTATTCTGACCTCTTCTGGCAACTTGTTCTGAACCTGAGGATGTGCATACTAAGTGTAGGTTGCCACCTAGTGGAAGTATGAATTCAGTGCACCTGAGCAGTGTCTGCCACAGTCACTATGGTTTGTTCCAGAGCTGAGAGCAGCAAGGGCAGACCTGAGTCANTCTCCCCAAAGGTCTGTTCCCTCTTTCTAACAGAACCCAACCNTAGTCAAGGAAAGGCACAATTGCTCTCCAGTGGGATCCATGCTCACCCCTCATCCAGGTAAAAGTTCAAAAGTCTCTCAGAACCAAGGTATGGCTAGGAAACTCCAGGACACTGAATGNCATTGGACAACCCATGCCTCGTGTCTTCTGTCTAGTCCAATGGGACATTGACCTCCAAATACCCAGATAAAAGTTTTTACTTTGTAAGCCATGTCAAATGTCATGGAAAAATTCATTCATTATCTTAAATCCCATAAACAAATGCCAAGAAGAAACTGCCTAGCATGATGGTATGTGCTATTAGTCCCAGTACTCAATGAGGAGGGCAGAGGCTGACAGATCTTCAGGAGTAGGAGACCAGACTGGTCTACACCAATAGTTCCATGCTAAACACAAACAGAAAAAAAATCCTTCTTCTTCTGAGATACATCTCTTAGTAAAGAGACACCCAAAATGAACTTGTCATTGCAGATATTTTACAGAGTGTTGTTTCACTTCTGGGTACAGAGTGTAAGATCAAACTGCAACATGCCAAGATGAATTCCGAAACCTAGCAACCAGTGCAGCACTGACAAGAACTGAAGTGAATAAAACATTAGTCTAAAAATGCAAAACCCACAACAAACAAGTTTTACATGTGATATTTTGTAAGCTACACCCAATAAAATTTGTACTAATGCTAAGAGAAATAATGTTAGGAGAAACCTTTATGTATTTGGCTTCAAACATAATTATTTACATCCACTCCAGCATTATTTTACAGATACCTTTTCCTTACCAAATATCCTACAGCATCCTCTTGTTTATATACTTCCTCTAGTCTTGTACTTTTTGAGAAAACTGATATTTATAGGGAGGAGTATTTAGGAAGATACATATTAACTAATACCATTGACTGAATGTAGGAGTTTGTCTTTGAGACATACTTAGGTAATGCCATGGACTAAAGCTAGGAGTTTATTTTTGTACACTAAACTGAAAATACATATCAGAGTTTATGGTTCCATGATTAGCCTTACAGAAAGAATCCTCTTTAGGACAGGGTGAGCAACTTTGCCCAACATTTCCCAGCAAGCATTTCTTGCTATGTAAATAAGGGCATTTTTTGTGTTACAGGTTACAGGTAATTCTGATTGGCTGCGTAATTCTGACGTTCTGTGGCTCTAGTTGAGTAAAGGCAAACCTTGGATTTTCTGCATATGGAATACTTTTTGCACTGTGGTTGAAACTGGGACCTGAACCTGCACCTCATCTGTGTGTGTGGTCTCTANCCATCTCCCACTTCTCCTCCCCCTTCCGCCCTTCCCCCTTCCCTTCCCCTCTCTCTCTCTCTCTTCTCAATTTTATTTTTTTATGTCTACTGGTGTTTTGCCTGCTATGCTGTCTATGGGTACACCACACGAGTGCCAGGTGCAGGTAGAGACCAGAAAACTGCACTGCATATCCTGGAACTGGAATTTANAGGTGATTGTTAGCCTCTGTGTGGGTACTGGGAACCAGATCCTCATACAGTACTTTTAACTGCCCAGATGTCTTTCCAGCATCTATCCCCATCCCCATCCCTACCCTGACCCTGCTCNCTTATCACAGCTCTTTTACTACACTTATGTCTTTCCATAGCCTCTTAAACTTCACCTGCAGTTTACTGTTGGTGTTTCCCATGAAGAAGAATATATGTAATATTCATGAAAGGTAGAGTTACACTATCCACTTTAAAAATGGAGCATTCCTGTAACTGGAGGCTCCCTCCAGATGTAACTATGGTTGTGAATACATACTCACACCATTTTCTTTTGTTTTATCATGGTCTTCTCAGTCCAAATGACTGGAGGGAGCTGAGTGGGAAGCAGTGGGTCTATCTTGCAGGTTAGTGGAACTTAGGTTGTCCTTTTTAAAAAAATGACCAATGACATTTGACAAAAAGGACTGAAGATAGGGGGCATGCCCAGCCTACTATGTACCTCTGAATTTGCTCAGGTAAAAACGCGTAAAGGCCCCATTTGCCAGAAGAGGTCGCACAAACACCATCTTTAGTTTTTCACTGTTGAACTGGAACTTCCTTTACACATAACACAAGGCCCTGATCAACACATTTCTGTCCTGGAGCCCCTTGATAAATAAATAAATAAATTTTATGTGTGTGGGGTGAAAAGAGTGTTCCACAGTGTGTATGTGAAGGTCAGAGGACAAAAACAGATGTCCTTTCTCTCCTTCTAACATGTAGGGCCCAGAGATTCAACTTAAACAGTCAGTACTGAGCAAGGTATCCCACTGTAGGGAATAGGCTCCAAAAGGCAAGTTCATGCACTAGGGATAAATCCTGGTTCTACTGTCAGTGGCCCCACAAACTGCCCAAGTCACACAACTGTCATCCACATTCAGAGGGCTTTGTTTGGTCTCATACAGGTTCCCCATTTGTCAGTCCAGAGTAGTGAGCTCCAACTAGCTCGGGTCAGCTGTCTCTGTGAGTTTCCCCATCATGATCTTGACCTGTTTGCTCATATAATCCCTCTTCCCTCTCTTGGACTGGACCCCAGGAGCTCGGCCTGGTGTTTGGCTGTGGATCTCTGCATCTGCTTCCATCAGTTACTGGATGAAAGTTCTATGATAACAATTAAGGTAGTCATCGATCTGATTACAGGGGAAGGCCAGTTCAGAGACCCTCTCCAATCTTGCTTGGAGTCTTAGCTGGGGTCATCCTTGTGGGTTCTTGAGAATTTCCCTAACACCATGTTTCTCCCTAACCCCATAATGTCTCCCTCTATCAAGATATCTCTTTCCTTGTTCTTCCTCTCTGTCTCTCCTCCAACTATCCTGTTCCCTCATGTCCTCTTGCCACCTCCCCTTACCCCCCCACCATGTCCCCAATTTTCTCAGGAGAACGTATCTATTTCCCCTTTCTAGGAGGATCCTTGCATGCCTCTCTTAGGGTCCTCCTTGTTACCTAGCTTGTGGATTGTAGCCTGGTTATCCTTTGCTTTACATCTAATATCTACTTATGAGTGAGTACTACTGTGTTTGTCTTTCTGGGTCTGAGTTACTTCAATCAGGAT
>LZPO01087633.1:15511-28916 GCA_001675575.1 Neotoma lepida | reverse complement strand
TTGAAAATGTGCTTAGATGATGAAGAAAGAAAAAAAAGGGTACAGACAATCATAGAAAAAAATTAAATAGTTAAAAAATATAATAAAATAAAATAATAAAATAATAAACTAAATAAAATAATTAATAAAATAATAATTAAAAAAATAAAATCTTTAAAGAGAGTAAAGTAATATTCCATTGTATAAATGTAGCACATTTTCTTCATCCATTCTTCAATTGAGGAACATCTAGGTTGTTTTCAGGTTCTGGCTATTATGAATAATGCTGCTATGAACATAGTTGAGCAAGTGTCCTTGTGGTATACAATGACATCATGAAATTTGCAGGATGTAACTAGAAAAAAATCATTTTGAGTAAAGTAACCCAGACCCAGAAAGACAAACATGATATGTACTCACTCATAAGTGGATAGTAGATGTAANGCAAAGGATAAACAGGCTATAATCCACATCCCTGGAAAAACTATGTAACAAGGAGGACCCTAAGAGGGATGCATGGATTGCCCTGGGAAGGGGAAATAGATGAGATCTCCTGGGTAAACTGGGGCAAGGAGAGGGAGGAGTATGAGGAAGAGGATGGGGGATGAGAACACAAGGGATTGGATGGTTGAGTTGGGGCAGGGACAGAGAGGGAGAGGGAAGAGGGAGATACCTTGAGAGAAGGAGCCAATATGGGGTTGGGGAGAAGTCTGGTGCTGGGGAGGCTCCTGGGGGTCCACAAGGATGACCCCACCTTGGACTCCTGGCAGAGGTGGAGAGGGTGCTTGAACTGGCCTTCTCCTGTGGTCATATTGGTGACTACTCTAATTGTCATAATAGAATCTTCTGACTGATGGAAGCGGAGGTCCATGGCCAGACACTAAGATGAGCTCTGGGAATTCAGTAGAAGAGAGGGAAGAGGGATTACATAGGCAAGAGGGGTCAAGATCATGATGGGGAAACCCACAGAGACAGCTGACCTGAGCTTGTGGAAGCTCACAGACTTTAGACTGACAGCTAGGGAGCCTGCATGTGGCTGACATAGGCCCTCTGCATGTAGGTGACAGTTGTGTATCTTGGTCTGTTTGTGAGGCCCCTAGCAGTGGGATCAGGATCTGTTCCTGGTGCATGAGCTAGCTTCTTTGAACCTATTTTCTATGGTGGGATGCCTTGCTGAGCCTTGATGCAAGGGGGAGAAGCTTAGTCCTGCCTCAACTTGATATGCTGTGCTTTGTTGACTCCCATGGGAGGCCTTACCCTTTCTGAGGAGTAGATGCTGAGGTAGAAAGGAGGTGGGGGGAGGAAACAGGAGAGGAGGGAGGGGAAACTGTGGTTGGTATGTAAAATAAATAAAAAATTAATAAAAAAGAGAGAGTAAAGTAATATCAAGAGAATGAGCCACAAAGGGATGTGAAATGCACAGGGCATCTGGATCCTATATGATGCTTGGTTGACTTTGAATTTTTTGAAGTCCAGCAACATCCTATCTTTTGATAAATTCTCTTGTAGGTCAGACCAGACTTAACTCACTATATACCTACCATGACCTTGAACTTTGATCACCTGCCTCTACTATGACTGTCTTAGGGTTTCTATTGCTGTGAAGAGACATCATGACCATGGCAACCCTTATAAAGGAAAACATTTAGTTGGGTCTGGCTCACAGTTAAGAAGTTTAGTCTATTATCATCATGGTGAAAAGCATGGTGACATGCACGCAGACATAGTGCTGGAGAGTTCTACATCCAGATTGGCAGGCAACAGGAAGATAGAGTGAAAGCCACTGGCCCTGGCTTGAACTTCTGAAACCTCAAAGCCCACCCCTAGTGACACACTTCCTTCAGTAATGCCACACCTGCTGTAACAAGGCCACATGTCCTAATCCTTTAAAATAATGCTACTACCTATGAGCCTATGGGGGCCATTTTCATTCAAACCATCACAATGACCAATTTTTGTACTACAGAGGATAAACTCCAGGGATTCAAGCACACAGGGTGAACATACTGGCAAGTTAATCTCCAGCCCATTTCCCCCCCCCTTTTTTTTTTTGGAAACCGATTCTGCTGTGTAACCCAGGCTGGCCTCAAAACTCTCTATCCTCCTACCTCAGCTTCCTGAAGACTGCAGATGTGCATAGCCATGCCCAGCACTGAATAATCTAAATTTACTTCATGGTATCACAATGAAGCAATATGATAGAGGATTGGAGGATTGTGATATCACAAGGAAACATCAAATGTTGCAGTGCAGTTTTTGCTCTGTAAGAATACTGCTTTATGACATTACAATTCAGTTTGGTGTCACAATGGTGTGTTCTGTGATATCACAAATCATCATTGCAGTGGCATAATTCAGCATTGTGGTACCATAATCACATGGTGATTACATAATGGGACAATATGTTGACACAGTGGAGCATTAAAATGTCAAAATTCAGCATTGTGATAGCAAAATGGAGATTAGTTCAGTGGAGCATTTAATATGATAATTCAGGAGCATTATGATGTCACAATTCAGTATTGTGGGGGCACAGTGGAGTATTTTGATGGCAAAATGGTGATCTACAGTGACATACTATGGATTACTGTACTGTCATAGTGGGCATTGTGGTGTCTGTGAGGCATTGTGATATCACAAGAGCCCTATGTTATAAAAATGCCACATGATGGCACAATGGAGCCATAAATTATCTCAATTTACCTTTGTAACACAGCAATGAGTCATGTGATGTCACATTTGATTGTTGTGATGATGTAATGGTACAATGTGATTGCCCAAAGCAACACTGTGATGGTAAATGGGTAATAAGGTGCCACAATTCACATTATGATGGCCCTGTTTAATTTTACATGTATGGGTTTTTTGCCTGCATGCATTTCTGTGCACAACTGTAGTGTGTGTTCCAGCTTTGACTTTGAAGCACTGCCCCTAGTGAGGCAGCTGGTAACTGGCACACCTACCTATGACCTGTCCCTGGGGCATGACCGAGAATGGAGCCCTTAAAACCTGAGATCTGTACTTGCTGGCCATCTTGGCTCCTCGTGATCCTGGATGTTGGATTGCAGACCAAGTGAGACTTCTTCAGAGAGCCATGCTGGACTGCACCTCACCTCTCCTGGATCCTGTAACTAACCCCTTTATTGGTTGTAAGTTACCCCGAAATAAACCTCCTTTTAGCTACCATATAAACTACATGGAGTTGCCTTGTTAATCCCCACTTCACACAATGTGCATTCTTTGTGCCCTCAGAGGCCAGAAATGGGTGTTGGATACCCTGGTACTAGAGTTACAGACAGCTATAAGCTGTCATGTGTGTTCTAGGAATCAAAACCAGGTCCTCCGAAATGGTAAGTCATCTTAACCTCTAAGCCACTTTTCCAACTATTGTTTTGTTTTACATTAGATAAATGTAAATGCTCACATTTTAGTTTTTGTAGTTGTGAGGGTGTTTCATATTATCCAATCACTGGCAAAGGGCCCATATATGCATATACGTATATATATATGTACATATATATATATATATAACATAATTCTTTATTGATTCTTTGGGAATTTCACATCATGCACTCTAATCCCACTCACCTCCAGGTCCCTCCATATCTACCTCTCGCCCCTGCATTTTTCCCTCAAAATTAATTAAAAACCAAACAAAGCAAACAAAAAAAAAATCACCTTGCTCCTTTGTCTTTCCCATCTCTCCAACATCTCTTCATTCATCCTAGTGGCATTGGGAGCAGTGGTGTGTAATGCTGTATACCCTTTTGTCCAATGAGCCCCACCCATAAATGTTCATTGCAATGAGTCATTGATCTCATTCGAGGGCTCTGGCCTCTGTCACACCATCATCATTGGACCCTCACTGAATCTCCCCTCAGATATCCTGCTGTTGCCCCAGTCTTGGGAATTCTGTGGCTATTATTCTTCAGGACCAGTCCCTTCATGCACCCCAGTATGTTATATGAAGTAGATGTTAGGGTGTGCCATCCCTGGGTGAGTCTGAGTGGTAGCTGAGCTGATCAGTCTGGGCCACTAGGACTGGCCCCTCAGGCAATGGACAGATCCAGCTTTCCTAGGCCCATGCCATCAGGGTCAGCTATCCCATACCCATGGTGAGGAGTGGAGCCATCTCTCCAAAGTGAAGAGGACAGCTCTCCTNTGAGGGGCAGGACCAGCTCTCCTGCTGCAATATATATCAAGGGGTGGGGACAGCTATCCCAAGGCCAGTTAAGGAAGGAGCTGGCTCAGCATGGCCCTCAGATGTCAAAAAGCATGGTTTCTATGGATCCCTGTGGTAACATGGGCCATGAACATTAACACAGGCCCAGCTGCAGCAGTACCATGGACCCAGACATGGTACTTGGCAAGAGCTCATGGTCTCATATGGCTTACCAGACTCCAGGCATCCATACTGCCCTTGTTGGCAACAGGAGTCATGGACATCAACTCAGACCCTGGCTTCTCTAGGACCATGGACATTGATATGGCTCTCAACAGCAGCCTGGGCCCACAGAACACCATGTTCCCATGTGGCAGCACAGGCTACTCAGATCAGCGTGGGCTCTGTGGTGGCACAGCCCTGAGACACCAATATGAACACAGGCTGTGGCCTAGACCATGGGAATCAGTGTGCTCTTTGGTGGAAACATGGGCCACAGACATCAACACAGACCCCAACTGTGGTAGAACCATGGACCCAGACATGGTCCTTGGCAGAAACCCATCGCCCCAGGTGGCAGCACAGGTCATTCAGATCAGCTTTGTCCCAGTGGCAGAATGGCTCTCGGAAACCAACATGGCCTCAGGTGATGGTCCAGACCCCAGGCATCAGCATAGCCTTTGATTATATCAGGAACCATGGACATCAACACAACCCCTGGCTGTAGTGGCAAATGACCCTTTGATCCTCATCTGTAGTTAGATATTTTACTCATCACATTTAACTGCCAATGTCACTCCCTACACATGACCTCAATGAGTATACTTCTCACTTAAAAGACATTTATAGCATTGTGAGTGTATGCAAGTGCCCATGTACTGAGGCCAAAGGACATCACAAGCGCATAAAGCTTATTGATGTTACTTTGTGAGCCAAATGTTAGACAACAAAAACCTCTTTATAGGGTTGAGAATATAGCTCAATGGTAGATGCACAGAGCCAATACTTAAACCCCAGTATTGTGATGGGATCCCATGTAAGGTGGTACATACT
Source organism: Neotoma lepida (assembly GCA_001675575.1). NCBI lineage: Eukaryota > Metazoa > Chordata > Mammalia > Rodentia > Cricetidae > Neotoma > Neotoma lepida. Next base: position 23,722 of record LZPO01087633.1, on the reverse strand, counting down.
TAGAGGCAGATGCAGGGGAGTTAGCAGCACTAGGTCATCCTCAGTTATGTAGTGAGCCTAAGCTACAAGAAATTGTCTCAAAAAATTAAAAAATGGGGAGTAAAGACCTTGCCAAACAAGCATGAGGACCTGTGCTTGATGCTCAGAACCCATGCAAAAACCAAAACAAAACAAAAACTAGGCTTGGTGGTATGACCTTTGATTTCATGGATCAAAAGGGGATGAGGATCTCAGGGCCTTGCTTCATGAGAATCTTTCTCAAAACCTCATTCTGACTTCCATACATGTGCTGTGGCATGTGTATTCTCCCTCTCCCCCTAGCCCCACATCAATACACACATAAGATGAAGAGGCTAAGTAATAAAAAGTCTATCTTACACATACAAAAGATTTCACAGGCATTTAAGCTTGATAGTCTGACTTAATTTAAGTTACATTCATTAGCTGAAACAAATATTAAGAAAGAAGTCTATAGTCAAAGCTCAATACTAAAGTATCAAGTGTCTACTGGTGACAGGGAAAGGCTATTCATATTTAGAACATGTTCAATTTGGTCCTGGACTCACTGCCAGGCCACCAAGGTGCTGTGTGTTAAGGCCTTAAGTGAAGTTCATTAAGAGCCTCATCTCAAAAGGGCAGGTGTTGCTGGATTCTAACGGCTCCCTCAGGGCAGGGGTGAGAAGGTGTGGTGTCACAGACACTAGGAGTCAGTTAAAGGCAAACAACGAACTCCTTTATTCCATAACAGGGAAGGCCTTACACACCCTCCTCCCAGCACCCAGTCTGTGTGGTCATCCTACATTGTCTGGGCACCATCAGGAACTCTGACATCAATCAAGACCTCTGATAGCCCTGTTGCTAGGCTCTCAGGCAGACTCCACATGATCAGGACATCTGACAGCAACCAGGAACTCTGATATTGCCTGTTGCTATGCCTTCAGGTAGACTCTAGGTTGGCTCATAAGGAAGTACATTATGTGCATGCCTTGGCAACTGGTCTGAGCCAATTTCCTCAACCCTATGGGCCTGTCCTACTACAGGCAAGGTGTATAGTGATAGAGAAGGACATTTCATCTTCCCGTGTACCTTCTGTATGTACACACATGAGAATATATCTTTATACCACACAACTGGATGAAAACAATCTTTTTTTAAAAANTTTATTTAAGTAACACTTTTTCATTAATTTTGCATACTGACCACAGTTTCCCCCCCTCCTCTCCTCCAGGACCCCCATACTTACTTCTTGTCTACCTCCCCTCCCCTTTCACTCCTTCTCCATCTCCATTCAGAAAGGGGCAGGCCTCCCACGGCTTGAACAAAGCATGACACATCAATTTGAAGCAGGACCAAGCTCCTCCCCTTGTGTCAAGGCTAGGCAAGGTAATCCAGCATGGGGAACAGGTTCCCATAAGCCAGCTAAGTGGCAGGGACAGGTCCTGATCTCACTGCTAGGAGCCTTACAAAGAGACCAAGCTACACAACTGTCATATACATCCAGAGGCCTAGGATGGTCTTGTGGGGGCTCCCTCACTGTTGGTCCAGAGAGGGAGCTCCCATGACCTCAGGTCAGCTGTCTCTGTGGGTTTTCTCATCAAAACCCTCCCTGGTTCATGCAACCCCTCTTTCCTTTCTTCAGCAAGACTCCCAGAGCTCAGCCCAGTGCTTGGCTGTGGATCTCTGAATCTGCTTCCACCAATTACTGGATAATAGAGTATCTCTGATAGTAGTTAGGGTAGTCACCAATTTGATTACAGTAGATGGCCAGTTTAGGTTTCCTCTCCACTATTGCTAAGAGTCTTAGCTGGGGTCATCCTTGTGGATTCCTGGGGGTTTCCCTGGCACTGGGTTTCTCCCTGACCCTGAAATGCCCCCCATCAAGATGTCTCTTTAGTTACTCTCCCCCTCCATCCCACCCCAAACCCACATCCAGCACCCAGCCTATCCAAACTCATCCTCAAGTTCCCATCCATTCATCCTCCCCACCCCTGCCTCAAGTTTACCTGAGAAATCTCTTCAATTTCCCCTTCCCTGGGAAACACATGCATCTCTCTTTGGGCCCTGCTTGTTATCTAGCCTCTCTGGGATCGTGGATTATATGTTGGTTATCCTATACTTTACTCCTAATATCCACTTATGAGTGAGTACATACCATGTTTGTCTTTCTGGGTCTAGGTTACCTCACTCAGAATGATTTTTTTCTAGTTCCACCCATTTGNCTGCAAATTTCACGATGTCATTGTTTTTTTATAGCTGAGTAATACTCCATTTTGTGTATTGTGTAATACATTGTGTAAATGTACCACATTTTTCTTCTCCATTCTTCGGTTGAGGGGCACCTAGGTTGTTTCCAGGTTTTGACTATGACAAATAATGCTGCTATGAACATAGTTGAACAGGTGTCCTTGTGGTATGATTGAGCATCTTTTAGGGTATATGCCCAAGAGTGGCATCGCTGGGTCTTGAGGTGGATTGATTTCCAATTTTCTGAGAAACTGCCATGTTGATTTCCAAAGTGGCTGTACAGTATGCACTCCCAACAGCAGTGGAGCAGTGTTCCCTTTGCTCCACATCCTTTCCAACATAAGCTATTATCAGTGTCATTGATTTTAGCCATTCTGACAGGTGAAAGATGATATCTCAGAGTTTTGATTTGCCTTTCCCTGATGACTAAGGACATTGAGCAATTCCTTAAATGTCTTTTGGCCATTTGAGATTCTTCTGTTGAGAATTCTCTGTTTACATCTGTACCCCATTTTAAAATTGGGTTATTTGGTATTTTGATGTCTAGTTTTTTGAGTTGTTTATATAATTTGGAGATCAACTCTCTGTTAGATGTGGAGTTGATGAAGATCTTTTCCCATTCTTTAGGCTGCTATTTTGTCTTATTGACCATGTCCTTTGCCCTATAGAAGATTTTCAGTTTCAGGAGGTCCCATTTATTAATTGTTGCTCTCAGTGTCTATGCTGCTTGTGTTATATCCAGGAAGTTTTGTCCTGTGCTAGTGCATTCAAGGCTACTTCCAACTTTCTCTTCTATCAGGTTCACTGTAACTGGATTTATGTTGAGGTCTCTGATCTCCTTGGACTTGAGTTTTGTGCAGGGTGATAGATAGATATGGATCTATTTGCATTCTTCTACATGCCTACATCCAGTTATGCTAGCACTATTTGTTGAAGATTCTTCCTTTTTTCCATTGTATAATTTTGGCTTCTTTATCAAAAGTCAGGTGTTCATAGGTGTGTTGATTAATGTCAGGGTCTTCAATTTGATTCCATTGATCCATGTGTCTGTTTTTATGCCAATACCAAGATTTTTTATTACTATAGCTGTATAGTAGAGGTTGATGTCAGGAATGGTGATGCCTCCAGAAGTTCCTTTATTGTACAGAATTGTTTTANCTATCCTGGATTTTTTGTTTTTCCATATGAAGTTGAGTATTTTTCTTTTGAGGTCTGTGAAGAATTGTGTTGGGATTTTGATGGGGATTGCATTGAATCTGTAGATTGCTTTTGGTAAGATTGCCATTTTTATTTACTATGTTAATCCTACCTATCCATGAGCATGGGATATCTTTCCATTTTCTGATATCTTCTATTTCTTTCTTTAAATACTTAAAGTTGTTATCTTACATGCTGATTTTAGTGTAATTGCTTTGAGTTTCTATCCATTTAATTTGATGTTGGCTGTCAGCTTGCTGTATATTGCTTTTTATAATGTTTAGGTATGTCCCTTGTATCCCTGATCTCTCTAAGACCTTTATCATGAAGGGCTATTGAATTTTGTCAAAGGCTTTTTCAGCATCTAATGAGAGGATCATATGGTTTTTTTCTTTCATTTTGTTTATATTGTGAATTACATTGACAGATTTTCATATGTTGAACCATCCCTGCATCTCTAGCATGGAGCCTACTTGGTTAGAGTGCATGATTTTTTTATTTGTTCTTGGATTCAGTTTACCAGTATTTTATTGAGTATTTTTGCATCAATGTTCATGTGGGAAACTGGCTGTAATTTTCTTTCTTTGTTGCATCTTTGTGTGGTTTGGGCATCAGGGTAATTGTAGCTTCATAAAAAGAATTTGGCAATGTTCCTTCTGTTTCTGTTGTGCGGAACAATTTGAGAAGTATTGGTATTAGCTCTTCTTTGAAATTTTGGTAAAATTCTGTACTGAAACCATCTCTCCCTGGGCTTTTTTTTTTTTCCGGTTGGGAGAATTTTAATGACCACTTATACTTCCTTAGGGGTAATAGGTCTATTTAAATTGCTTATCTGGTCTTGATTTAATTTTGGTATGTGGTACCTATCAAGAAAATTGTCCCTTTCTTTATAGATTTTCAAATTTTGTGGAGTACAGGTTTTTGAAGTATGACCTGATGATTCTCTGAATTTCCTCAGAGTTGTTATGTTGTTATGTCCCCCTTTTTGCTTGTGATTTTGTTAATTTGGATGCTCTCTCTCTGCCTTTTGGTTAATTTGGATAGGGGTTGGTCTATCTTGTTGATTTTTTCAAAGAACCAACTCTTTGTTTCATTGATTTTTTTATATTGTTCTCTTTGTTTCTATTTTATTGATTTAAGCCCTGAGTTTGATTATTTCCTGCCATCTACTCCTCTTGGGTTAGTTTGCTTCTTTCTGTTCTAGAGCTTTCATGTGTACTAAGTTGCTAGTGTAAGATTTCTCCAAATTCTTTATGTAGGCACTTAGTGCTGTGAACTTTCCTCTTAGCACTGCTTTCATTGTATCCCATAAGTTTGGGTATGTTGTGCATTCATTTTCATTCAATTGAGGTAATTGAGTTTAGAGTTGTTCAGATTCCATGAGTTTGTAGGCTTTCTGTAGTTCATATTGTTGAATTCTAACTTTAAGCCATTGTAATCTGATATGATAGAGGGAGTTATTCCAATTTTTTTTGTATCTGTTGAGATTTGCTTTGTTACCAAGTATGTGGTTAATTTTAGAGAAGGTTCCATGAGGTGTTTGGGTGAAATGTTCTGTAGATATCTGTTAAGTCCATTTGAGTCATAACATCTCTTAGTTCCCTCATTTCTTTCTTAAGTTTCTGTCTGGCAGACCTGTCCGTTGGTGAGAGTGGGGTGTTGAAGTCTCCCATTATTAGTGTGTGGGGTTTGATGTGTGATTTAAGCTTTAGCAATGTTTCTTTTACAAATGTGGGTGCCCTTGTATTTGGGGCATAGATGTTCAGAATGGAGACTTCATCTTGATAGATTTTTTCTGCAATGAATATGAAATGTCCTTCTTCATCTCTTCATTATTTTTAGTATGAAGTGTATTTTGTTAAATATTAGGATAGCTACAGGAACTTGCTTCTTAGGTCCATTTGATTGGAAAACCTTTCCCAACCCTTTATTCTGAGGTAGTGTCTGTCTTTGAAGTTGAGGTGTGTTTTTTGTATGCAGCAGAAGGATAGATCCTGTTTTCATATCCACTCTGTTAGCCTGTGTCTTTTTATAGACAAAGAGTCCATTGATATTAACAGATATTAATGACCAGTGATTGTTAATTCCTGTTATTTTTTGTTTGTTTGTTTTGGTAGTAGTGGTAGTGTGTGTGTTTTCCTTCTTTGGGTTTTGTGTAGTTATCTATTGCTTGTGTTTTCATGTGTGTAGCTAACTTCCTTGGTTTGGAGTTTTCCTTCCAGTACTTTCTGTAGGGCTAGATTTGTGGATAGGTATTGTTTAAATCTGGTTTTGTCATGGAATATCTTATTTTCTCCATCTATGGTGATTGTAAGTTTTGCTGGGTATAGTAGTCTGAGCTGGCATCTATGGTTTCTTAGTGTCTGTGGAGCATCTGTCCAGAACCTTCTGGCTTTTGGAGTTTCCACTGAGAAGTTGAGTGTAATTCTGATAACTCTGCCTTTATATGTTACTTGGCCTTTTTACTTTGTAGATATTAGTATCCTTTCTTTATTTTGTATGTTTAGTTTTTGATTATTATGTGGCAAGGGGAATTTTTTTGTGTGTGTCCCAGTCTATTTGGTGTTCTGTAAGCTTCTTGTACCTTCATAGACATTTCCTTCTTTAGGTTGGGGAAATTTTCTTCTATGACTTTGTTGAATATATTTTTTGTGCTTTTGAGCTAGAATTCTTCTACTTCTTCTATCCATATTATTCTTAGGCTTAGTCTTTTCATGGTATCCCAGATTTCCCTGAAGTTTTATGTTAAGAGTTTTTTTGTATTTAAAATTTTCTTGGACCGATGAATCTATTTCCTCTATCATATCTTCAATGCCTGAGATTCTTTCTTCCATCTCTTGTATTCTGTTGGTGATGCTTGCATCTGTAGTTCCTGTTTGTTTACCCAGATTTTTCATTTCCAGAATTTCCTTGGTTTGTGTTTTCGTTATTGCCTCTATTTCAATTTTTGAGGCTTGAACTGTTTCCTTCAACTGTTTGATTTTTTTTCTTGGTTTTNTTTAAGGGGTTATTGATTTCTTCCAATATTTTGCTTGTCTTTTCATCGATTTCTTTAAGGATTTTTTTTTCATTTCCTCTTTAAGGGCCTCTATCATCTTCAGAAAGTTATTTTTAAGGTTCTTTTCTTCTGTTTCATCTGCATTGGGATGTTCAGGTCTTGGTGTTGTAGAAACACTGGTTCTGGTGGTATCATATTGTCCTTTATTTTGTTGCATGTATTCTTACATTGCCATTTACCCATCTAGGTTTGGAATAATTATAGAACCAGGTGTTGATTCTTGTGATGTCTTTGTATCAAATGTTTGCAGTGCTCTCTGAGGCAAGAAGAAGGTGTTAGATACAAGAGGAGGGGGATTTAGAGGAAGAAAGAGAGAGAGAGAAACTAGGGAGGGATGAGAGAGGGAAAGCAAAGAAGGGAGGGAGAGAAGAAGAAGGATGAGGGAAAGATGAAGACAGGGGAAAGGGGGAGACAGAAGGAGGAAAAGAGAAATGGATAGAAAGGTTGAGAATAGAGAGGGAGAGATAAATGTGTGNGAGAGGGAAAGAGTACTAAAGAGAGAAAGGGAGAGCATGAAAGAAGTAGAGGGAAAGTTGAGAGAGAATAGAGGAGAGGGGAAAAGTGACAGAGAAAGACTCAGAGAAAGAGAAGGACAGGAGAAGAGAGGGAGTCAGAAAGAGGGAGAGTGGGAGAAAGGTGAGCAAGAGAGATGGAAAGTGAGAGTGAGAGAGAAAGTGAGAGGAAGAGAAAGAGAGAGGGAAGAGGAAGGAAGAAAGAAGTAAAATGGGTGAGTTAGAGGGAAAGGGTGAGAAGAGAGAGAGGGTCAGAGAGTGCACGATAGAGGGAAGAGAGAGTCAGAGTGGGAGAAAGGGGAGAGAATGGGAGAGAGAAGAAGATAGAGAGAAAGAGAGCCGGAGAGAGACACACAGAGAAAGTAGGACAACAAAGGAAGGCGAAAGAGGAAGATAGAGGGAGAGAGAGGAAGACTGAAAAAGAAAGAAGAAAAAGAGAGGAGAGAGAGTGAAAGAGAGAGAGAATGAGAGAAAAAAGAGGGGGGGAGAGAACAGCTGACACAGAGAGAAATAGAGGGCATATGATATAGGCAGAGTGAGAAGATTGGAGAAAGAGAAAAAGGGAGAATGAGTGCTGTGGGATATTTGATTGTTCTGTGAAACTCCAAGACTGGATTAATAAAATTAATTTTGGATGAGGGGGTGGAGCCAGTGACTAGTTGATAAGAATTAGCCATAGAGAGTAGGGAGGATCCAGGAATAGAGATAGAGCAACACACAGGAAGGAGTATTGAAGGACTTAGAGATTTGTGGCTTTTTTGGTTTAGGATGAGGGGAACAAGGCTTCTCTTGTTGGATCTCAGGCCAAAAAGGAAGGTCAGCTGTTTGTTTCTTAGCTTCTCTGATCTAGCAGGTTTTCACTGAAACATCTGACTCCTGAGTCTTTATTGGTAAATAGAAAGACACTTAGTTAAAAGCTACATTTGCCAGCAACAGCCAATTTAGTGTCAGTAGGATAGTAAATCCCACCAGGCTGAGGTCTAAGTGTTGAGGTGCTGACTGCAGGTCCAGGGGCACAGAAGATAGTTGACTCTCGAAGCAAACCGATGTCGAACTGCGCAATGAAATTGCCTTAAATATAAGGCGAGTAACAGAGGAGCACCCCATGGTGCTGAACTGAGCCCCCTGGAGATTTGAGACAGTTATTTGGCTTGAAGTGTCTGAGGGCCCCCAGGCAGTAGGATCAGGATCTGTCCCTGG
>LZPO01087631.1:16201-29867 GCA_001675575.1 Neotoma lepida | reverse complement strand
ATAAGTTTTCTGAAATGTAAATAAATACTGACTGGACTAAAGTTGCTATATAATTAATCTAACATGCTGAAGTGTGAGGACAAGTATATTTTGTAGGCTACTGTTTACCATGTGTCCCCACAAAGAGTTTAATTCNCCCCTCAACTGAAAAACATATTAGTGATCATTTGCATCTTAAACAAAAATATTAAATTTTCAAATACACCACTAAAAACTACAAAAAAATTGTTTTCAAAGCCAGTGCTATAACATGACCTTGAAGCTAATGTCAACAACAACCCTAATAAGAACAGCAGTGCCTAGACAGAACTCACATCTCCATTGCAAACCAGGGCCTCTATTACAGTTTTCAGAGTGCTAATACAAGGCGCTCACAGTGGCTTTTAAATCCCGATTAACAGTGTTCATACAAGTCAGTTCAACACAGTTAATGCTAATTATTAATAATATATTAAAATCCTGTCATGACAATTTTTGCTACATCATCAATGTAATCATCAAGTCTTCTCTGAAAAATACACATAAATGTAGAAAAACTCATNGAGAAAGCTCAACCACAAAAGAAAAAGAAACCCAACAGAGAGCCACAGGTGCTCTCAATAAGGACATGCAGGAATGTAAAGTAATATGTTGTTAAAAAGAAAAAAAGAATACACTAAAATGTCAGTGGACTGTACTTCACTCTAAACATCGTTAGTGTTCATTCCCACAGATCTCGGTCTGCCAGTAACTACATCACGAGATCTAGCACAGCATCTTTTGGAGCGTATGGTTAGTCTGGTCCTCCTGTGGTAGTAGGGGCAGTCTTTGAAGCTTTAAGTATCTGTAAAAATAAGGGGAAATCTAAATTAAAGGACCAGTCAGGCAGACTGTGAAGCTGCAAACTGTTTCATCTTCATACTACTTAAACACACACACACACACACACACACACACATATCAGCTGAAGTAAATGTTTCCATTTGTTTTGAAGGGTAACTTGGTAACAGAATGAATGAACAACCCAGACGTCTCTGGCCATCACTTGACAAAGCTGCTGACAGAAACCTGGGGCTCCTGACCACATCTGACAGCACTGAATGGAAGAATCTCAGGTTTATGAGAAAGACAGGCATTAAAATTCTTTCTCCTACCAATGATTATAAAGCAATAAAAAAAATGGGGTTTGTATTTGAAAAAATAAGTACACAAAGAAGTTCCAAAGGTATTTATGTGGCATCTAAAATACAGGGGTAGGGAGCTGGCTCAGGGTTTAAGAGCCCTTACTTTTCTCCCAGGGACCTGCATTTAGGTCTTAGAATCCATGTAGGGCAGCTCACAAGCACCTGTAATTCCAGTTCCAGGGGATCTGAGGCCCTCTTCTGGCCTCCNCAGGCACCCACACACATACACACAAACATACATATTTTAAATCATTTAAAGAATAAAATAGAGAGTAATTTTATGTTCATCTTTACTGCTGTTGACAAGTATAAAGTATCTTAAGACAAGCAAAATCCATTCCTATCCAACTTCAGATGTGTATTTTTTCTCCAGACTTTAGTGTGTGGTTTGTTTCACTGCATAGTGTTGGGTTTATACATCGAACTGTGTAAGAAGGAGGGTGGCTGCTCCTAGTGGCCAGTCTAATGCTGATACAATTTCTAAGGCAAGATTACTGTTGAGGCTTGAGTGTGTTTCCCATAAACTTATGTGTCAGAAATTTAACATAAAGTCATATATAGGGTGGTTTTCAGGGACAGGCCACTTTGGAAGAGGTCAGAAGGTTAAGGACTGCTGACAGCATTAGTATTCATGTTTTGAAAACAAGGAGAAAGGGCCAACCGAGCAGGCTTTCCTTGACTCAGCAAGTGATGTCCCCCACCTGACATGATGTAGTGAAAGGGCCAGCACCAGCAGCCATCACATGCTGATGCCATGTGCACGGACAGCCTGTAGTACTGTGAGCTAAATGTATATTCTTTACAAATTAGTTAAGATAATTTATGACTACAATATTCCCTTCTGTCCTGAGAGAGAGAAAGAGAGAGAGAGAGAGAGAGAGAGAGAGCGCTGGTTGGTTTTGTCAAATGACAGAAATTTAGACATAGATTGGAAGAGGGAATTTTAATTGAGAAATTCCTCCAAAAGACTGACCGATGGGCAAGCCTGTGAGGTACTGTCATGATTAGTGANTGATGTGGGAGGGCCCAGCCTACTTTTGGGCAGTGCCATTCCTGGGCAGGTGGTCTGGAGTGTATAAGAAAGAAGACTGAGTAAGCCACGGGGAGTGAGCCAGTAAGTGGCATTCCTCCTCTGCTTCAGCTCTTTCTCTAGTTCCTGTCCTGCCCCCACCCTGATGATGGACTATAATTTGTAAAGTGAAATAAACCTTTTCCACCCCCCAGTTGCTTTTGTTTATAATGGTTTATCACAGCAATAGAAATGCTAAGACACTACCTATTATCCATCCATTAATCCATCAATCCACCAGTCCATCCATCCACCCACCCATCCACCCACCCATCCACCTGCCCATCCATCCATCCATCCTTCCATCCATCCATCCATCCTTCCATCTATCTCTGTATGTAGTCAAAACAAAACCCAAGCCATTATATAGCAAGAACTGTTCTTACTCATGTGGAGCAACTGAAAAGTATACATATACGTTTATATACCCAACAGAGGTGACTGTTTAATAATCACTGAAAGGCATGTACAGGAATATAACAGTTTTCTCCATAGTAGGCAAAAAAACAAGGAATAATTACTATAACCATCAACATCAGAACAATAAATCATTACCATATGTTCATAGAAAACAGTAATGGTTAAGATTAAATTACTGGACTCTTTAAACAAGGTAACTTGAAGTTCACAGATGTCATGCTGAACAACAGAAATCAACCAAAAAAATGTGTGTGTGTGTGTATGTGTGTGTGTGTGTGTGTGTGTGTGTGTATCTAGTTACATTAAATTCAAAAGCAGACAAAACCAGTCTAGATGTTGTAGGTCAGAACAGCAGTTGTGGAAATGGCTGACAAGAAATAGAAAGACTTTGGGGGTACAAGATGTTTTTTAGAATATGGTCTGAGAATTTATAAACATGCATACACATGTAAAAATTCAACATTTTAGCACTTCTCAGTATGCAAATTATACCTCAGTAGGAAAAGTTTAAAAACATCAAGTTGACGTTATGTTATATTTTGGAATTTAACAACTACCTAGACTTTGAGAAAATAAGTAGTTTTGANTTATATTGAGACAATGGGAAGTTGTTCAAAGTTTAACAGTAAATGCTCATTAATAGTAGTAAGGGAATTGGGATCAGCAGTTAAGAGTCCCTGATGATCTTGTGGAAGACCCAAGTTAGGTTCTCAGCAATAGTGTAAGTAGGCTCACAACTGCCTGTAACCCCAAGCACAGGAGTGCTGCTGTTCTCTTGTGACCTCCATGGGCACCTGCACACATTTGCATACTGCTCTATTGGTGCACACATACATGCACATAATTAAAGGTAAAATAAATCTTTTAAAACACCCTAGACCTCCCAATGCAATCCTCTCGATTTAAGTGTGTGCTTCTATGTAGTCCGAGCTGCCACTCCGAAGCTTCACGACAATGCAAACATCCTCTCAAGCACAAAGCTGGTTCTGCTGCCACTGCCCTTTATGCATCTCCACTGAGTCCCACTCTTCACCCACAGGACCAACCCTGTGCCTTTCAATGGTTTATTTCTACTTCTAATTTCTTTCTTTTTTTTTTAAGATTTATTTATTATGTATACAGAACAGGCCGCCAGATCTCACTACAGATGGTTGTGAGCCACCATGTGGTTGCTGGGAATTGACTGGAAGAACAGTCAGTTCTCTTTACCTCAGAGCCACCTCTCCAGCCCTACTTCTAATTTCTATAAATGCTTTCCTTCCAGTCATCTCANTGCCCAGCCCCACCACTACTGACCTAGCTGAACTCAGTCAGTTCATCTCCACTTGTTCATCTCCACTTTCTTGATGGACAACCCTTTTTAAATCTGGACTTGATCCTGTAACTTCTCCACTTGATATTTTTTAGTGTTTTTTTTTGGCTACTGTGGAGTCCAGATCTACATTTCCAAACACCATATGGAAGACTGTGAGATGCCTGTGTGCTTCCCACCACGTCTTCTGATATCCTAGGTGACACACTCTCTTAGCCTTTGNCAGTCAGCATCTGCCCCCATCTCCACATTACCTGTCAGTGCACACTGACCAGTGGGAGGCCAATCTTTTTTTTGTATAGCCCTTTGGAGGTCAAGTGAATCACCCTTCCTAAGAGCCATCTTTTACTCCACTCTGAGAAGTTAATGCCATCATGCTCTTTTTACCACACTGTACTCCCGTTCGATTCTAAACCAGGCAAGGCCAAGGACTATGTTATTGATTGCATTGGACAATGCAAAACCTCCTGTATCATAGTAATCATACAATATATGATTTTTGAATGAAGAATCAATAACAACAATAACAAAAAGGTATGAAGTGATTATTAAACACTGGCCAATATGACCGTGAAACCAATCTTCTCTTTTGCCTCAGACTTGTAAGGCTGCCAGTGTTTATTAAAGTGCTGGGTGAGGGGAACATTTGGGTGGGAGTTCTGGAGTAATGGAGGGAAATCATGTCCAGTGCTGGAATATTCCATAGTGGGCTGAGCCAAGAGTGTGATCATCAGCTTCAGAGAGCCAGGAGCAGAAGAATTCCTCAGAAACCACAATGCCCTCACACCTCTCCTGAGTCCAATGACTCTCAAAATGTAAACTACTGTTCATCCCCTCTCTGGCTGGCACACCCAGGCAGAAACTTCATGGAGCCCTTTAGTTCACAGGGACTTAAGCACTGTTTGGCAAAAGTGTTACTTTAAGGACCTTCATAAATGACTCCTTCATAAGTCATTCCATTGGTGCTATGTGGATCTAGGAATATGCTGGGTGACTTCAAATGAAAATGTGAATTTAAAGAGAAAGGTAAAAACTTGTTTTTAAAAAAGGAGAGTATAAATGTTTTAGTCAATTTAAAATATCTAGTGTTCAAAATATTTAATTTTTACTATCAGAATTATCATTTCTTAATACTGGTCTTTCATACACTACAAAGCACCACCATGCTTACAAAGGAAGCAAAAGTTACATTATTAGAAAACTTTGCTTTATGCCACAAATCTTCCACAAGCCAATATTCCACATGCCCCAGTCCTAAATGATAAACCAAGGAAGACTGTGAAAAGCATNCAGGGACATGGCGAGTCTAATTCATCACATTCAAAAAGCCCCAGAAACTTCCATCAGCTCTATGACCGATATTTACTTGAAAACAGCAGGATGGTGGGATCTGGAGTCACCATTTGTTTTTCAATTGCACTTCTTCTACTAGTCACCTCTGGGNTCAGAGGAAGGTCACGGCCTCACCACACCTCAGCATCCTCANATGCAAAATAAACGCAACTGCAAATCTAGCCTCTTTGGTGNTCTGTTAGGTTATCCAGGAAATGTCCTAAAAAACCACAGATCTAATGCTTGATGAGTCTTAGCTCTCACTGTTTCCTACCTTGTGGCTGTTTATATGACCATGATACCTTATGGGAGCAACACTAAATATATCATCATGAACTGTAGTAAGCAACAGTGAGATTGTGTGACCTAGTCCTGGTATGATCGAAGAAGGCAAACATTTAGCATTCTGTAAAAGTCCTTCAGCTCAGCTTTCCAGAGAAGGNCTCTAGGGAGGGACAGACCTGATTGCTATGTTCCCACAGCTCTTGCCATCAGACAAACAATCAATACTTTGGCAAAAGTAGTCAACTGACTGAACCAAAAAATCAACCAAAATATAGGTTGATTATTTTTNCATATAATTATATAATACAAACTATAACATGAAGTAATACTAAGGTCAGGATTCAGGAAATGAGTAAGCCACGTGCAAAGGCTCAAAAGTGACTACAGCTGATTCTGAGCTTCACACTTTTCTTGCAGCAAAGTCAAATTACAGCCATGCAGAGTGTCTAGGGAGCTTTTACAAAACCCAGTTACAGGGCCCAGTTCTTGATTAGTTCCTTCAGGTTTCAGCTCCCCTAGCTCTACCTCACAGATCAAGCCAATTAATCCCTGAAGAGAGACAGCCACACCCACCATTCCCTGAGACCTCACCACACTGGGAACTCTGCCACGGATCACATCTTCAACTCCATGTGCTTTTATTGAGGTTGGGAAGTATCTGTCTTTACAAAGCATCTTACTACGCTACCCCGGTAACCACTTGGTATTTTATGTGTATGCTCCAAAACAAATAGGGCATCAGTTTGTAAGACACTGAAATAAAAGCACAGAGATTTATAGGCTTATTTCCTTTCAATGTAGTTAGGTCGATAATAAATTAAAAAGTATAGACTACAACNAGAAAAATACTCCTTGGAAATTCATTATTTCTAAGATTATTTCTCAAATACTTTTCTTTAAAGATTCATAATCATCAAAATGTTAACCCTGTAACCTGCTCTGCCTGTCAGTGTCAAACAGTGTGCACCAAGAAACAGAAAAGCAATAAAGGTTTCGGCTTCACTTGCCCTGCCTGCCTATTTGAAGTAACAAAATACACATTGTTCCATAGTCATCATATAAATGTCTCCATGGATATCTTTTCCTGTCCGTACTGTAATACCAATGAATCGAGTCTCTAAATTAGATGTTTCTGCATATTAACATACATGTACACGGTATGAAAACTACCCAAACCTCAAACATCCCATCCACCAAATAAGCCAAGACACACTGAAGCACAACTAAAAACATTCATTATTTTACTCATTTATTTATTGGCTATTTTGTATTCTGAAATTCAGTATTCAATTCATTTTGGCAGGCCCAATTACTCCTACCAAAATCTAGTGGTTATCCACATCATTGCTAAAGATTTGCATTGCACACAATCTGAAAAGGAGTAAAAAGTGAACTGAGATGTCACAAAGAGAAAAGCAATAAAATACAGANATGGTAAGAAATATGACTGAGAAGAAATGTGAGAGGAGATCTGGAAAACATCCTTTCCCTGTCCATGCCAATCCCTGCTCACCAGGATAGTTTATGTCACCTCTGAAAAGCACTGGAGAGCAACAGCCTTGGCTCCAGCCCGCTGCCTTCTCTCAATTCACTAGTGTTGATAGGGACTGTGGGGGCAAAAGAGTGTGGGGAAATGGGTTGCACGTTGGGGGCTACTGACTAGACCTGCAGAGGCTAGGCTGCCCTGGGTACTGATGATGCCCTCCAGAAGACTGGGAAGACAGGAACAAGAGGGACAGTGTCGGAACATACACACTATTTCATTTCACCCTGAGACAACCGTTTCTATATCCACAATCAAATACTCAACAATCAAAGNGGAAAAATAAAAACCACAAATCCCTAACTTAGGCTCTGCATCTTAACCAGCATCTACAATGGCAAGCTCATACAGAACTTTGCTAAACACATCTTAAATTCTACACAACACACATGTATTAGTCCGAACCCGGAACGTGTTTTCCATGACTCTGTCATGTCATGAAAACACAAATGTCTTTNTTTTTAAGTACAGAAGTCCTCTTCAAGGTTTTTATCCACTATTGATCTGTTTCATAAGGTATTTTATGAATTTTAAATACCAAAGCATTTTAAAATTTAAATTAAAACACCAATTTGAAAATTTAAAATACCAACATTATTTTAAATTTAAACAAGCAAAACACACTCGATCTAAGGAAATGTCATACCTGGTGGTGTGTCTTGCTGTTCTTTCATGGAGGGGACATTTATTTCTAAAATTAAACAAAGCAACAATCCATTATATGCTGCAGATTATGGCTATGCTAATCATTTTTAGAGAATTCACCCATGATTGTCATAAAAACATTAAGTTTTTATACCATGATGACANAAGAATTAGCTATAGTTGANCAAGGCTGCAGACTCCTCAATCATTTGCAAAATGGCTTCAGGGTATGACCCAGCTAACAACCAGCAGATGGGCACTAAGACCCAGGTTTTCACCACAGTTTTGCATCAGACTAAATATGCAAGTGGGGAAAAGACCAGCCTAGCACCTTGTTTCTTCTGTAGAGAATTTGTCACTGAGAAGTTGTCATTGTTCTCCCTTGTGGACAGTGGACAGGATCAGGACCTCAGATGTGTGCACTCTCCCTACCACACCCTTATAACACTCCACTTGCTTCTGCTTGAAGTCTTGCCTCATACTTGTAACACTAAATAACATTTAAAAAATTAAATTCTAAATGACTATTAAAATCAAACACCATGCTCAGTAAAGTTGTTTTGGAAAAAAATTATCTTCAAGATGAAGCTGTATTTTATTTTTACGCTTTAGGTGCTGTGCACTGTGTAGGAGAAAAGGTCCGNNCCCACTTCTGAGTGTGAAAATTNCCCAAAACTCACCAATCCCTGAGCTCAAAACCCCACTAATCCCTGGGCTTGCCTTGAAATCCCACCAATCCCCACTCTGGAAATCTCCACCCTGGAAAACTCCACCCCCAAGAAACCCTATATAAAGCCTACCTCCTGNTCAGTTCCCTGCTGCTTCTCACCCCAGCAGAGGCAGCCACTCTCTTGCGTATTTCCCAATAAATCTCCTGTGTGAGGTTTTCTGGTGTTGTGTGACTTTGTAGTATTCCTTGGCTACCAATGGTCAGGAAACCTTTCCCCTCAGAGTTGCAACNCTTGAACTGGGGAAACCTCTCCCCTNAAAGCTACAACACTTCCACTGTGGAAGGCTTTCCTCTCAGAACTGTAACACTTCCACACTAAAGCTAGAGCCTTGCACACCAGTATGAGCTACCACTGAATTCTCCAACCCCCAGGATCAGATATTCTAAGATGACTCAAAGATGTGGATGTGAACTTTAACTTCTTTCTTTTGCTGCTTCAATTCAAGACATCTAGGAAGACTGCAGGCATCACCAGTTGATTATAAGANGACAGCAGGCATTACTAGTCAATCAGATTCACTCTATACATTATGTCACATACTAATTTCTTCAAACCTAGCAACCCATTTACCACTACCTTAGACATAAGATTGTTAGCTTTTGTTTCTTAAGAATTATAAAAGGCCAGATGTTGTATGATATTTTGTTTGTGTTCTAGTAAAGCTTGCTGGAGATCAGAGGGCAGAGGTAGCCACTGGTTAACCATAGACACCAGGTGGTGGTGGTACACACCTTTGATCCCAGCACATGGGAGGCTCACACCTTTAATCCCAGCACCAGGGAGGTGGAGACAGGAATATAAGGCGGGTAGAGACAGGATCTCAGGCCCATTCAGTCTGAGGATTAGNAGAGACGGAATCTTGCACATTTGGTCTGAGATTTCATAGAGATAAGAACTCTCTAGTGGCTGGCTGCTCTGCTTCTCTGATCTTTCAGCTTTCATCCTAATATCTGACTCTGGTTTTTTATTTAATACAACTAATTAGGATCACGATTCAGCCAGGTGTGGTACACGCCTTTGATCGCAGCACTGGGACGGCAAAGGCAGGAGAATCACTTTGAGTTGAGACCAGCTTGGTTTACACATCAAGTTCCAGGACAACTAGGGCTACATAGAGAGACCATGCCTCCAGAAACAAAANAGAGGGGAAAGANTGTGNGCAAGTTTAATTTTAAAAGGTTTTTTATTACTAACATTCAAAATATTGANATGTCTACTTTACTCATTTTTGTTCTTAGTGCAACTTGTTTTTAATTATAAAAATTATAGACTCAAATTAGAATGTTAAAAATATTTTACATAAATGGAAACAGAAGGCTGGGTAGATTATTGGTGGTCTATATATAATCCCAAATCCTAGCATTTCCTTTTCCNGAAGGAAGTTCACTATGACTTCCAGGCCAGCCTGGGCTACATAGAAAAATCAGTCTTTAAAAAGAAATAAGTGAATCTAGCCCCCTCTCCCTTTTGAAAGCAGAAAACAAAATAAACAGGACTGGAGAGATGGTTTAGCAGTTAAGAGTACCTGGTGCTCATACAGAGGACCTGGTTTAGCTCCCAGCACCCACATGGTAGCTCACAACTGCCTGTAACTCTAGTTCCAAAACACCTGGTGCATTCTCTTGGCCTCCACAAGCAGCAGGTACACANACATGCACTGCACATACATACACGCATGCAACACACTCATACAAATAAAATAAAATTTACAAATCTAAAGATGAAAAGAAAATAACAACAAAAATCACCCACACCCCCCTGCTGTTAATGCACTAATATCTCCATTTTCNCCCTATCTCTGAGGTCACACTATCAAAGTGTTATTATTCCAAGTTAAATTAAATTTTCAGCTNATTCTCTCCTGGAACAAAGTACATTCAACAAGCTCACCTGAAAATTTCATTGACTATCATGTATTTTGGTCTGTGATTTTAAACATAAAACAGCTCAATAATTCTAGTAACACAACCTAAACACAGTATCTCGTTTGCCTCCATAGCTTACTTTAACTTACTCCAGAGCTTTCCTTTGTCCTGAAATTTTATTAGCTGGTTCAATTTTACATGACAACTAATGAACTGAAAGGCATCAANATCAAAATAAAATTGAAACGCAGTGGAAAGTTTAATGCGTACAAATGTGCAAAGCAGAATGCCCAGGTGATTTGATAACATCACTAAGCAAAAGAGGAAACACAGCTGGCAGGAAATGTAGGCAGAAATTCAACCAGAACAAAACTGAGAATTTCAGAGTTCTCATAAATGATCAGATGCTAATCCAATCAATCATGGTTTTAAATACAGCAGAGATAACAGTTACTGAGATTTTCTGCTAACAGGGAACCTTGCCCTCTTCTGGGCCCTTTTCTAGTTTCCTGACATCAGCCCTCCTGGCTCCTACAGATACAACACATAAAAAGTTAGAGGCTAAGATCCACATGAGAGAAAAGAAGGACTGTGTTTGTCTTTCTGGGCCTGGGTTTCCTCACTCAGTGTCTTCCAGTTCCATCCATTTCCTGCTAATTGTATAATGCTATTTTTTTCTTTTCTTTTTTTAAGATTTATTTATCTTATGCATTTGAGTGCTCTATGGACTTACACCAGAAGAGGGCATCAGATCCCACTAGAGATAGTTGTGAGCCACCATGTGGTTGCTGGGAATTGAACTCAGGACCTCTGGAANAGCAGCCAGTGCTCTTAACCGCTGAGCCATCTCTCTTGCCCCAAAGCTATTTTTTTTTATTCAGCTACAGGTTATAAAGAAAATCAGAATTCCTCC
The DNA here is from genome assembly GCA_001675575.1 of Neotoma lepida. NCBI lineage: Eukaryota > Metazoa > Chordata > Mammalia > Rodentia > Cricetidae > Neotoma > Neotoma lepida. The sequence continues at coordinate 18,589 of LZPO01087631.1, read as the reverse complement.
AAGATTTTCAGAAACCACTTCACTGAAAATGGCTTTCAGCCCACCAATTACTCCAAGTCATGCCACCTCAAGTCAATCTGAGATTCGTTTCTATTTATAGTCTGCAGTGAGAGCTACCTTCCTGGCACACTTGGAAGATAGTAGGTAGGTACACAAAGATCTGGATTTTTACATAGATCATCCTGATGGCATGTGAAATGTGGATTCAAAGGAGACAAGCCTACTGAAAAACATGGCTAGAGGGCTGCTGTCATCTAAGGAGAGAAGGGCTGGACCAAGAGTCTAAGAGCTGCAGAGAAAATGATACAAGGAAGAATTAAAGGANGTGGGATTAGCTGCAGAAGAACTGAAATTACAATATACTGATATAACCAACTACAGCAACAGAAGCGGGGGGAGGGGTGGCCACGAGCCANATGAAGGTGACAAGCTCCCANCTGGCTGTTACAGTCCAGCAAGAGCCATAGGTGGGCTCACAGCTCTGCTGTCCACCAGAGAGAATTATAGTCTATCATATTGTCAAAATGCCTGAAAATTACTAGAAATGAACGATGCTCCCAAGCCTGGAATGTGNGGTTAAATCAATATGGAGACTGTGATGGTCAGTCTTGACTGTCAACTTGATTGTGGAATCAACTAAGAGACACACCTCTGGGCACACCCTAGCAGGATTAACTGAGGAGGTGAGATGTGCTCACAAAGAGAATCTTCAACCCAGACATACAGAGGCTGCAGAAGAACAGTGGTGCCACCTGCTAGCCAGCACAGCCATCCCACAGCCTCGTCATTCACTGCCATCAGAACCCAGTTTCATTGGCCTTCCATCTGCACAGAAGACCAGCAGCTATCTGGGAATCCCCAGGTCATCACCACCTTGGACTGCTGAGGCATCCAGCTCTGTGTATTGACACAGTTACTAAGGTCTCAGTCTCCCCAGTGTACAGCCAGTCATGGTTGGGCCACCTACCTCACATGAGATAAGNCAATCTAATAGACAGCCTTTTGTAATACATATTCACTATGTAGGTTCTATTCCTCTATAGAACCCTGATGTTTACTATTTTCAAACCAAGAAGGTTCATTAAAATTCTCAAGGATTTTGGTTTTCTGTTTNCTGGTGCTTTCTGACTCAGAGAAGTTCAAGATGCTGATGGGAAGTGAGAGAAAATCTCAATATAACTGTCACTGGTACCTGAAGATGACTCCTATCTGAATACAGAGGGTACACCTGTGCAGGCATCTCCCCATTGCATGTGCACAGGAAGGTAAATCTCATCACCAATCCTTCACACACATTTCCTCAGGTTACACTTCAATGCAGTCTGCCAAACCAAGCTCAAAGACACTAACCTTTCACTGCAGTCTATCTCAGTGGTGTGTTTACCCATGGCAGGGGCTCTATTTCCAGCCTGACAGAAAATGTAAACAAAAACCCTAAGAGTAATTCTTCAAGGAGACTTCTCCTTACACCACATAGCAGCCCTCTGCTGAGAAAGCATGCATGCTCACAGTCAACTTCAGGACTCCAGGGAGGGGGCACTCAGCCNCTATGCTTGAGGAACCAGGATCAACCAGGATGACCCAGGTCTCGCTAGGCCTTGTTCTAGTTTCAGCACATTTGTATAAAAAAAACAAACAAGACAAAANACACAAAAATCTTTGCCCCATCTCCTCCTCGGTGTCTACCATGAGGACCAATCAAGACAATCCACGTGGAACTTGCTGTACACTCAGAATTACTGAATCTGCTGTACTGAAATACCACTACTTAACTGAGTATAAGCAACTACTGCTGCTTTTNAGGAAACATCCCTTCATTTCCAAGAAAACCTATCAACCAAACAAGCAATAACTACATTTTCCCTCCTTTGCATCTAAATAACATCATGAACTATGCAACTGGCCCATCTCCACTCAGAATAACCCTTTATCACCAGCGCGCCTTTTCCGAAGTGGTCACTTACTCGTAAACAAGGGTACCCCTTCACACACATCTATTTTCCTCACAGCAGCCTATCTCTGTCACTGTCTTTGCACTCTTCTTTTATTATAGATGGCCAGTAGAACAGCAGCCTCATGGAAAAGAACTCATTGGCTTTTTCCACCCCTGCACTGCCAGCCCCTGAGCCCTGGGTAAACACACAGCTCAGCACATGTTTTCAATAAACTGATCTACTTTGATGCAGAGNATAGGATCATCTTTAAAAANAATAACCTACCTTCTGAAATTATGCTGGAATCTTCTATGGCATTATCTAAAAAAATAAAATAAAATAAAAATAAACCAAACACATTACATTAACTCACCTCCAGTTAGATTAGTGGTTCTCAACCTTCCTAATGCTGCGACCCTTTAATACAGTTCCTCATGTTGTGGTGACCCCCCCC
>LZPO01087630.1:27175-41901 GCA_001675575.1 Neotoma lepida | reverse complement strand
CTTGCATGGAATACCCTACTTTTTAGATGTTGGTGTGTTATTAAATGTTTTTGAAGAAACAGGAACAGGATTCACTCAGAAGAGCTAAGTTAGTGGATGTTTGCATAGGACTAAATAAAGGGTTTAAGACAGAAGACAATGGTTAGGATACTTTTGCAGACTTGTGAAAATTTTCTTGGATGTCATTCAATTTGAGATTCTTCCCTCAGTGTGGCTCTGTCCTGCAGAGGTCACCACTGTGAAAAACTCAGCATATTATTGCTCTCTGATCCTACAATCTACAAGTCACACTGAATATGTACAAATGATGCACTGTTTCACAATTACTCACCAGCCATATCAGTAACAAGGTCCCTAGAGGGATTATTTACTCTAGAGTGAGATTTCTATTCATGTACCTCAAACTGTACTATTTGTCATAGTGTGACTGGAACTCATCATCAGAGGACTCCAGTCCCCTATCAGTGATGACGAATAAGTCAGGATGCTGTTTGCTGGCTAATAATTGACAACCCGATTGGATGAGCTTGCACAACAGGAACTGTAATGACTCATGTGACTGGAAGTCCAGAGGAAACTGACTGCAATGACCCCCGGGACAGGCTGGTATGAGTTGGTGGCCCTGGGTTCATTAGGTTGTGGACCAGTTGGCTGTTTCCTCCTCTAGTTTCCCTGGAGAAGATCACACAATCCGGACCTTATCTCAGTGCCTCAGGTTGTTGGGAGGGTATCTTCATAAACTGTGGGTCATGACTCCACGTTGGGTCAAGTAACCAAGTGTGAGGATTGTAAGGAATTTGGCAGCATGAAAAGGTCTCTGAAGATGCACCGATCAAAAATTAATTCAAAATCAAAAGCACAGTGACCCCGAGGTTCTCCACTTTCTGGTGGAGCTCACCTGTATTGCACTGTGCGACTTCACTGTAATCTTTTTTTCTGAACACACAACACGAGCATTTTGCACAGTAAATGCCATCACCCCAGGAGAATGCTGGATGAAACACCTCACTCAGATTCTAGACTACTGTATGTTATGATTTGCAGTGTGTTTTCACTGTCCATACAAAGTTTTCTGCTCTGTGGAAATGTAATGATTTGATTATGTAAAGCAAAAGCTTTTAATATTTTCTTATTGTCATTCCACAGCATGTAAGTATCAAATTAGCATATCTTTAGATTGTGTTATGTTAGAATGTTTGACTTTAAAAATTGCTGTTAGAGTTGCTAACTGGAGTTTCATAACAAATCATTAAATGAATTTTGGCTTGGGATGAAGACACAATTTCCAACAGTTTTTGAAATGGCTCTAAACACACTTCTGCCATTTTGTGTGTGTGTTTATGCCAGGCGGAGTTCTCAGCATTCTCTATTACACAATCAAAATATTGATCAACTCTAGGAAACACTGAAGATGGCTTATACCTTGCAGTATCAAATAGTCAAGACTTAACTCCCTATGTAATAATAAACAGCCACATCCTTCTCGTTTGTGTGCACATCTGCTTTTGTCTTTGATAAACGGTAGAGTTACCATATCAAAGTTGTTTTAAAATGCATTTATGATTTATTATCAGTAAACATTTGATTAGTATATCTAGGTCATATACATATATGCTTGGAGCTGTATGAAAATTTCTAAAGTGAAATGACGTCATGAGTGGAAAAGTGTGAGGAGCCCTGCCTTGGGAGAGAAGGAATGGTTCTTCTTGGATCTCTTCAGGAGGAAACAACACCAGCAGAAGCTGTCAGGATAGTTGCCTTGCATCTTAAGATGTTTTTCCATTGTCCTTTCCTTGTGGTGGTATTTTATCTATGTCTCCTAATAAAATTTATCTGAGGATCAGAGGAACNAGGTTAGCTGCTAGCCTTGCAATGTTAGCACACGCCCTTAATCCTATCACCTAGCAGGTGGGGCTGTCTGGATCTCTGTGAGTTCCAGGTTACACTAGAGTCAAGTGTGGAGACGCACACCTTTAATCCCAACATCAACCATAGAATTCTGGAGGACTATACAGACAGACAGGAAGTGATGTAGCTAGGCTGAGAGAGCCAATGGGAGAACAGAACAGAAAGGGATATAGACGTGGAGATATAGGAAAACACACACTCTTTTGGAAGCAGCGGCGTTGGTAAGGTGAGGCTGGCGGGTGTTCCTAATTCCTCTGATNTCTGTTAGATTTTCACTCTATTTCTGGCCCTGTGTTTTTATCTAACAAGACCATTTAGAAATTCGTTTTACATTTTCTTGAAACCATTTTACACTCAGAGAAAAGCTTAAGAACAGTACAACGATTTGTTATGTGAATTACCTGAGCATAATTTGCTGGCATGAACCCCATGCACCAGGAAATGTCAGGTCTGCTTCCTGTGAACAGACATTTTACTTCAAAGGCAAAATTTGAGTGTACACATTCCACTTAAGTTTTGCCACTGGTCCAGCAATGTTCTTTCCAGGCCCCATGATTTCATAACTGCGGCATTTTAAAAGATTATGGCCCAAATAGTTTATTGGCTGTTTCTCAGTTTAGGCTTATTTCCTTACTTCCTTATTACTAGACTCATGTTTTGAATATGTGGCAAGAATGTCACAAAGTGGGGCTTGGGGTAAAGGGTATAAAGTTGAAGTGATGGAGAGCTTACCTAACATGCATGAGGCCCTGGGTTCAGCCCTCAGTATCACAAGGAAAGAAGGAAGGAAGGAGGGAGAGAGGGAAGGAAGGAAGGAAGGAAGGAAGGAAGGAAGGAAGGAAGAAGGAAGGAAGGAAGGAAGGAAGGAAGGAAGGAAGGAAGGAAGGAAGGAAGGAAGGAAAGAATGTCATTACAATGTGCTGTTGCTATACAAGCCACTTTTGCTTTTGTCTCATAATAGTTTAATCATTGCCTAGTGACTTCCATTTCTGTAATCATTAGAAACATTAGTTTTGACAGTTGACTGAAGTGGCACCTGACAGACTTGTATGCTTTCTTTGTAATTGATAAGTGCAGTGATAGCTTAGTGTCTGTGAGAGTCTGGTTCCAGGGTTCCTCACAGATATCAACATCAGCAGGTACTCAAGTCCTTTANAGAGTGCTGTAGCATTTACACAGAATTCACAAATGTCCTTCTTATGCTTTGTCAGATAATGCAAATTACTTGATACAACGTATACACTGTGGAAATATTGTATTATATTGCTTAGAGAATAACAGNGAAAAAGTCTTAACGTGCTCAGTACAGAAATAATTCTTCTTGCAAATACTTATTTTTTAAGATGGGGCTCTACATATTGTTTAAGCTGGTCTTGAACTTCTGGTTAAAGCAATCCTCCTACCTTAGACTCATAAGTAGCTGGGATGACCTATTGTGATTAGCTTTAAATATCTTTGATCCAAGTTTGATTAAATCTATGGATATGAAACATATGAATGTTTCATATGTTTCATATATTTCATATGTTTCAAGAATGTCTACTCTTTTGTAGATGGATACTGTGATTATGTACTTCCTCATCAATATTTTATACATACATTTTCATTTAAAAATTAAAATTGTGTATATATAATGTGCTCAAGTCTGGAATGTGCATATGTGTGTAAATGCCAATGGAGACCAAAGCTAACCCTTGGGTGTTGTTCCTCAGGAGCTGTTCACCTTGTATTTCGAGACAGGGTCTTTTACTAGGACCTGGACCCACTGATTGATTGTGCAAGGCTGACTGGCCAGTGAGCCCCAGAGGTCTACCTGCCTCTGCTTACCTGCACTAAGGTTACAAGTGCGAACCTCCATGGATGCTGAAGACCCCACATCAGATTCTCATGCTTGTGTTGTGTGGTGGCTTGAATGACATGCACTCCATAGACTCAGGCTTTTGAATACTCTGTCCTCGGTTGGTGGCCATGTTTGGGTACGTTTAGGGAGTGTGACTTGGTAGGAGGAAGNATGTTACTGGGGACAGGCTTTCAGAGTAAAGAGCTTTGCCTACTGTTCATTTGTTCTCTCTCCTTCCTGCTTGAGTTTCAAGATGTGAGCTCTTAGTTTGCTACTCCGGCCGCCATGCCTGCCACTTCCTGCCGTGTTGGACCCTTCTTATCATTCTGTTACTGTAAACCCAAATACACTCTTTTTTCTGTAAGCTGTCTTGATCATGGTGTTTCATCACAGCAACAGAAAAGTAACTCAGACATGTACTTAAATGTACTTAAATGATGAGGCATCTCCCTGGCCCCTCAAACTTGTAATGTAGTTTTTGATTTCTGTTAGTATCAGTGTGGACTCAACAATTCCCAATTTGTTCAATACGTCATGAGGTATAACTACCTTTGCTTATTTTGAAGCTTGGATGACCTAATTGGCTTGTGGGAGCTTCTTCAAGTTGTTTTCAGTGTCTGTTTGGAATGTCCCCAGACTCTTTGAGCACATCTTTTTGGGAAAAATAAGATATTCCTTTGTTCATTTTGTCCTGTTCATGCTCAAATCATGGGACCAACCATTTCTCTAAGAACATAGCCCCATTTGATAAAGGCATTTAGAACCCCAAATTGAGATACTAAGAACCCCTACTTCTACTGGGCTGTCAGTGCTGCTAGGGTCTCCCTNTGGAGGTGGTTTACATGTGTATTTGCATCTGTTTTTACTGAACTATGTGAATGGTGAAATCCACAAGTTCATGCCACTATTTCAGAGTCCTCCCAGTACCACCAGTTCAAGTTAGTAATTCTGCATTAGTATAGTGGTGGCCACATTGCTCCAAACAAGTCCCACAACTCTATTTCTTACTCCATGGTCATTCTCACATTTATTTGATTAGCTATATGTAATCAGTTTCTCACTGCTGCAAACTCTGCCCCCTGACATCTTCCTCATGTTAGCTGTGCTCTAGCATTTACCCCCCCCATACACACACACTTCATGGCTGTCTTGCTTTTTTAAATTGTCAGTTTACACAATGATTTTTACTTTTTATTTTTTATCTTTGAACCTGTCCCTGGAAAGGAAGATACAATAATTTCTATTAATCCCAAGAGTCAAAACTGCTTCAGTAGCTGGGGTAGGATTATTTCTCATTGGGATACATGGTCTCTGTGTAGGAGAGATAGATACCCTTAAAAAATTTTAATTCTCTTAGAAAGCAAGAAGGGTAACAGTATCCACTTAAGAGCTACACAAACACCGTCTCATCACTGGAAAAAAACACAACACAACAAAATTAACACACACACACACACATACACACACACACACACACACACACACACATTCTTATTCTAACAGCCACATCACAGGAGAGTCATCTCTCTTGCATCATTTTTCCTGTGATGGGAAGCATGGGTTCTTGGTGCAGAGCCAAGGAACAACATTGTCTGACTGCCGAGAAAAGTGGCAATAATGTAAACAGCCACCCCAAACAGCAAACTATTCAAACAAGGATTTTGGAACCGAGCCCAGGGCTTAAGTCATGGCAGAGCAAATGCATTCTGAAATCACAGCCCATGGCTGTTTGTCTCGGGACTCTCCATCTTTGCCTTCCCTGTGTCACTGTTTGCATTAAAAGTCGTGTGACTATTAAATGACATTGATGATTCCTCTATGGAAATGTTGCACAAAATTTCACTCTTTCTGAAGTGCTAATGAATGCCAAGTTTTCTGTACCTGGGCTACCTGCTGTGGAAAATACCCAACACTGGCTATTATTAGACCCAGGACTTTTGCCAGTCTGAGAGTTGGCACTCACTGTTGTTTTGATTTCCACTTCTTTAATCATGACTAAAGTTGAACATCTTTTCATTATGGCTAAAAGCCGTTTTCATTTTTTGTGAAAAAGCCTATTTATAGTCTCAGTCTACTTCTCCTCATTGAAAGATTTTTTTCTTACTGACTGTAAGATTTTTTTTTGTATATTGAAAAATTAGGATGTGACTTTTATGATATAAATTGTCTTCTATTTGTATTTTTCCCAATAATGTATTTTGTTTCTATGCTATAAAATGTGTTCATATTTGTTTGATGAATAGTTTCGGGTCATCTTGACTAGGTCTTCATGACCTGAAGAATTAAAGTCTGTATAAAGATTATGACTGGTGACCTCTGTCTCTCCCTTTTTACCACCTTGCCTGAGTGGCATGGTGCCCAACAGAGACTTTTGGACTTCCTCTAACAGAGCCATTGGCAGGAGACTTTCATAGTCTNTCCTTTGTTACAGAGTCTCCTCATATGCTGGGTACTGCTCTAGGTACTGGGGAAGTAGGCCTTAGACCTCCATGATCTCAGTGTCTATTTATGTAAACAAAATATGTAATGAGAGTACGGTGTAGAATGAAATTGACTCCTTTCTCCAAATAACCAGCTAAGAAAGCTTCATAAAAGTGATGGCCTTGGGTTAGAGTGTTGAAAGCGAAACAGATTCTTCCTAGGTGAAATAAGAGTAGTGGAGAAGTCTGTTCCAGGCAGAGGCACTCTCTGGGGACCATCCACCTCTGATGTAAATAAAGGTCTAGATCACAGGATGCTGGTTCAGGCCTTGATGTTAGGGCTGCTGAAGGGTTTTAGGATGGGGGGAGGTAATAAGATTTGTTTCCCTTAAGAGAAGGGTGGAAGGGTGAGTGAGAGCTGGCAGAATTAGATACCTTGAGACTGGATAGAAAGCCACAGTTCCTGGAACTCTTGGACAGGGCCAGGACCAAGGCAGAAAGTAACAGTGGGGATGGAAAGCAGAGTGTGGGTGTGACTGAGAAGACTAAGAAGACTAGCCAAAGCTAGAGCTTGCTGGCAATCCATAGTAGGGGGATAATGAAGCTGGGGGGATGGGGACCTACATGGAGGAAAGAGTCTATAAGGATACAGATTCTGATTTGGTTCCAAGGAGAGGCTGCAGCTGAAAAGGATAGTCTGTTGGGCAAAGAGATTTAGTTTTGAGTTTACTGTGTCTGAGGTGTTGGTAAAACATCCTTGTAGAGTGCAGTCTGTAGGCATGTAGTCTGTGGCTCTGGAGAGAAAACCCACATAGGAGACACAGACTTGTATCAGTTGCTAGTTATCATTGAGGCTCNGACAGTGGAAGGTGCCAGGATTTAGGTCTTGACTATCTTCCTAAGGCTTCTTTGTGGCACCTCTGTTAAGAGACTGTCCACAGGGGAGCATCCTGAGATCTTGGGGTGTGATCTTTAAGAGGATTGTGAAATTCCCCTCCATTGTTCTCCTTCTTACTCTCTTTTTTCTTCATGGTGTTGTTTCACAGAGGATCTTGGCTTTTCACGTTCATCAGTCTCAAAGGAAACCAGCCAACCGAGCATAGACAGGAACTTCCGAAATTGTGAGCCCAAACAACTTTCCCTTCCTCATTCTGCCTAACTTGCAGTCTTTTTCTGTCTTTGTCTCCCTGACCCCTGATGAAGCCTAGGGTTTCTGTGTGTTAGACAACTATTCTACCACTGAGCTATACCTGCAACTCCTAAACTCTTCTCTTTATACTGTTATAGTGACAGAAGGTTGACTAATCCAGAAGGCATGACCAAGTAATGACATTGCATCCTGGATGTATTGTATGCATTTTAATATAATACATAAGCATGTAGTGCTTCCTAGGTACCAAGAACTTTACATATATATATATATATATATATATGTTACTATATATTACATATAAGCATATATATGCTAATTTAATATACTGACAACTTGGAGGGGACTCTCTAATTCTGTTTCCAGCTCCTTCAGATAAAACAAAGACAATCTGTAGGCATGGCCACTGGTCTCCATTGCTGTACTGTCTGTCCTCTTTAAGTTAGTTTCTAGCTACCCTTTCTATTTTCTCCACCAGCGATTTTGGCTTTGTGTTTTATTAAAATCCAGATGGTAAACCAGATGGCTTACCAGCTTACCTGAGGTCTTACAGGAAATAGTGGCTGAGAACACAGGCTGTCTGGCTTTAAGTCTAGGGGCATTCACTCCACACTGCCCTGCTTCTTCGTGCAGGACACTGATTGTCAGGACGTGAGAATAGGAGTGAGAATAACTTCCAATTATTTTGTTTTGAGGACTCAAAGCTGTTTGCATAGACTCCACCATCTGTCCTTACAGGTAAAAGCTGAGACATCTGCACTGAACCTCTGGGTCTATGGAGAAAGAACTGTGTTACCTCTGCCTCTTAATTCTTCATGGACTCGGGACAAGGAGCAGTCCTCAGGAAGGACTGACAGACTCCCACACACTGACTGCTTCATCCTCACTTCCCTTTTCTGTTCCTCTACTNGGTGGCTTTTAGTTTGTGTTCTACCAAAATCCAGATGACATTGTAAATTTGCCATTCCCTCAATAAACACACAAACTCAGCACNTAGCCACCTTTGAAAACATGACATTTCCAGGGACCAGAAATATAACAAACCTATCTCAGAGGGATGTTATGGTAGAATATTTTAAGGTGTGTTACTTTTGTTTATGTTGCATTTGTTGAACTCTGTGAAGCTGTGTTACTTTGTCTGTCTAAAACATCTGATGGTCTAATAAGGAACTGAACAGCCACTGGCAAGGCAGGAGAAAGGATAAGTGGGGCTGGCAGGCAGAGGGAATATATAGAGAAGGAGAAATCTGGGAGAGGAGAGGTCTAGTAGCCAGAGAAGGANGAGGACTCCAGGGACCAGCCACCCAGCTACACAGCCAACCACATAGGAAGAGTAAGATTTACAGAAGTAAGAGAATGGGAAAAGCCCAGAGGCAAAAGGTAGATGGGATAATTAAATTAAGGAAAGCTGGTAAGAAACAAGCCAAGCTAAGGCTGGGCAATCATAATTAAGAATAAGCCTCCNTGTGTAATTTATTTGGGAGCTGGGTGGTGGGCCCCCCAAAAGAGCAAAAACAACCAACAACAGGATGTGATAACATCAAAGGTTTGAGTCTTGAAGCAGTGTAGTAGGTGGAAGTTTGNATCCTGCAAAGCATGGGCACTATGCATGAATGCTTCATAGGGGTAGTGGCCCTGGCCAGGCTCACTGCCCTATGCTGGNTACTATAGTTTGGATCTTAACTTTGCCCTAAAAGTCATTGTGCTACAGATTTGGTCCCCAGGGTGGCACTATTAGGAGGTAGTGGAAATGTTAAGAGATACAGCCTGATGAGTGTCGTTAGGTCATTGGGGGGATGTGTTCTTGACGGGATTGTAAGACCCTGACTGCTCTTCCTTCTCTCTGTTGCTATCTGTCCATGAGGAGAGTGGTTTTGCTCTGTAAGAGGCTCCTGACATGATGTACTGACTTACCATGGGTCCAGTGCAATCAGGCCAACCAAACAGAGCTCTCTGTGCATAGGCGGAGGCTGNAAACTTTAGTACGGAATGCTTGTTAGGATTAAGGGCACCTAGCTTAAACACATACACGGGGAGCTAGAGGAAGGAGACAGCCTTGTAATTGCCACCCAGGCCAAGAGGCCTCAGTGACTGAATTAGAGGTGGGTAGCATCAGGAGGAGTGTCAGCTAGCCATTAAAAATGAATCTACAAACTAAAATTCTAAATCATATTGAAAATGAACATTAGGGAAGTTGACCAATGTGATAAACTGTTTAACATTAGCTAGGTATAAAAAGCACTCTTTTTAATGGTGCTTACAGGTAATATATAAATATTCATATTTATGTATTATATATGTAATTGTACCTATATATTATGCATATATACATATACACACTTATGATATGTATGTATTCCTTTGCTTTCTTTAGAGGTTGGTCTGGCCACATGGTTGAATCCCACCCAATGACATGTGAGTAGAGTAATATGTTCTAGTTGGATACCTGGCTTCAGAAAATACTACCCATATACACTTTCCTTAATTCTTCCTCCATTTACAAGTTAACACCTACTGTGACCTTGGAGATACACTGAGGGAAAGGGATAGAGCATTCATTTACTTAGGTGCTTCTATGGAGGACAGCTGTTTGCTTATTATATGACTGTTATATGACTCCAAATACCTGCTGTTGTGTTGAGTCAGCAAATTTTTGGTCAATGACATAAAAAAATACCCTAAACTTATTCTGAAAAGGATTAAGAAATAAGGAAAAACAAATAAAAATAAAATATCAACAAGTAAACATAGGAATGAATAAACTAGAAATACTATAAGTAAAGATAATACTAAATGAAATTTAAACTCTCAGAAGACAGAGTAAACTTTAGATGGGACACAGTTGAAGAGAAAACTAGAATATCATCAGAATGTACCACAGAGGGAAATAACCAAACAAGCTTGAGAGAAAAGCCAATAGCCACAGAAGGGAGATCAAGGTACCCCAATAACAACAATAATAGGAGTCACACAGCAGATAGGACATGGTTCAGTTGTGCAGTGACATATTTAAAGACATACTGAGAAATTTTCATTACTGGAAAAAACCTGTTGGTTCTCAGGTTAATAGTATACATTGAATTAATAAAAGTAAATACAGCATAAATGAGATGGCTCAGCAGGTAAAAGGCAGAAACCCTGAATCTGATTCCTGAAACTCACAGGAAAAGGTTGGATGCAGGAGCATGCATCTGGAATCCCAGTACTCTGGTAACTGGGAGACAGAGAGAGGAGAATTGCCTGGAAATGTATTGGTCAGCTAGCCTGGAGTACTTAACATAGCAGAAACAAGAGAGACCTTGGCTTGATAAGTAGGAGAGAACTACTTCTTGAAAGTTGTCCTCTAGTCTTTACACATATGCCATGGCATGTATATACCTGTACACACACACACACACACACACACACACACACACACACACACACACGCACACATTTGAGAAGACATTGGCATCAGTTGGAAATGAAACCTAACTTTCTGTTATTCACAAGAGATATTCTTAAGAAGAAATTGCATGAAATTGTCCAATATTATCCAGGAAAAGCTATATCAGAGAAAAAACACCAGTAAAAATAATATGTATAGTACACTGAATAGAAAAAATAAGTTTTAGAGCAAAGTTCATTCTTGGGGATAAAGAGCAACATTCACAACCAGAAAAGTGCAGTTCCAGGAGAAGGATCATGAGTTTATATCTTCTTAACATAGTCTCAATATTTGTGAAATTTGTGAAGCAGAATAGAATTATAAAGAAAATGTGTGAGAAATTGAGAGATTAAACTGATAATAAACAACACTATTAGAAGGTTAATTCACTCAAATAGAAAAAAATCCTACACCTAACAGATTAGACATGATTTTCAAGGGCACTTCAGGGATTTATAAAACTATTAGCAACACATTCATATCCTCTGACTATAATGCAATTAAATTAAAAATCTACAACTTAAGGATTATATGACGAGATAAACTCTTGTATTTGTGAACTGTGAAGCCAGTTCCTCAAACAATTTTAGGTTAAATGAAGCATGATAGAAATCCCCACAGAACACTGTGGCTTCTACGTATGCCAATTGGTCATTGCTTTGTTAAAATAGCAGCTTGTTGGGACTGGGGACTTGGTTCATCAGTCAAGTGCATTTGCAGAGGACCCAAATTCAGTTCCCAGCACCCGTNTTGGATGAGTCACAACTTCCCATAACTCCAGCTCCAGGGGATCTGATGCTCTCATCTGGCCTCCAAGGGCACCCTTGTATACTCACACAGACACATTTACATAAACAAAAATAGAATGAACCTTTAAAAAATAGTGGCTTCAGGTTTTTACCTGACCCCAAAATGTACCCCCCTTCCAGTGGTTTGTAGGGGAAGTTTTTTGTCAGCACTGCTGGCCAGCTCCCAAATAACCACACAGAGACTTAATATTAATTATAAATGCTTAGCTGTAGGGGCCTGCAGAGCCAAGTTGTTTACAAGTAAAGATGGTCCTGGGAAGAAGCAGGGAGGAAGGAACCAAGTTGTTGACAAAGGTCTGTGGGGTCTGTGGAGGAAGCAAGGAGGGAGAAACCTAAGCTGTTTATGTCTGGATGACCTTTAAACTGATTGGCCTGACNGGGCATCTACCCCACCCTTCTCTCTAGCCTTGTGGTTTTAGGCTTTAAAAAGGCCTGACTGTTTTTGAAAAAAGAAGTTCTTGCTTGACTGGACTCTCTGTCATGTCTGATTATCTCCCGGGAAAGGGAGGCTGGGAACGGGCAGACAATCCCAGGTCGTCCCTTCGCGGGAGACCTAAGTTCTCAGTGGGGCAGACGTCACAACATTTTGACGTCCCAATGTGACGCAAACTCATTAAAAAGCAGTTGGTGGCCTTAGAGGCCAGGGGTTACAAGCCCTCCGACTCTGCCTGAGCTACAAGCCTTGGGGTCTAACCTTTTCGGCTTTTTAGCTACTGGTGGGTGGTGGACTCTTGCTCTCTCTGGATTTCCATCTTGGACTACCACCATGCTAGGTAGCTGCTTTGAAACTCCCTCGGACTTCTACTGTTCTTACGCAGACTTGGTAAGTCAATTAAAATATTTTAAAGGGAGAAATTAGTTAAAAAGAAAAATTTTTCCCACATCAAAAATTGGGAAATATTTCTACAATGGAAAGAATTTAGTCTTTGTTTGATAACACATTAGGCAGTTTTAAAATGGAACAAATAAATGAAAGGATAACTAATGTTGATGGGATGTACATAACTTCAACTATGAACATTATTTGTTTAGTCATTTTTATTTAGTGTTAAGAAGATTGGTCAATTTGAGTGCTAAGATAAAAGCTTTAGAAAAACCAGTTAGAAGGAATTATAGAGAAATTCAGACTCAGACAGAAGAATTATAGAGAAATTCAGACTCAGACAGAAGAATTTAAAGGTGAACTTAGATCAGGATTGAATTATATGGTTACAGACAAACAGCCTCGAACTAGGAGACAGCAGACATTAATTTACCCTATAACCTTACAAGAACTGCCAGATGCTAGTGTTCAAGCTAATTGGGCTCCAATGTAAATGCTAGATTTAAGGAGATTTAAAGAAGCTATAGCATCATACGGCATGCATTCTCCATTTGTAAAGCAGATGTTAAACTTGTGGTCAACTTGTAATAGAATTATCCCTCAAGATTGGAAAGAATTGGCCGCAGCTGTCCTAGAACCCAGTCAAAATTACAATTTCAAATGTGGTATAAGGATGAAGCTAAAACTATAGAACAGCAAAATAGGACTAGAGGTACAGAAATTACCAAGGATCAGCTTCTTGGAGAAGGCAAAACACGGATATCAACAGACAATGTTTATATGATAACTAAACCCTAATTCTATGCCACATGGCAGCCATGAATGCATGGGACAGAATTAAGGAAGCAGGAAAGAAAATTGAATTATTTACAAAAGTTATACAGGGCCCCAGAGACTCCTTCACGGATTTCTTACAAAGGCTGTCTTCAGCAGTAAATAGAATGATACCAAATTCAGAAGCTAAACAGATAATAATTGAATCTTTGGCCTTTGAGAACACAAATGAAGCATGCAAAAGAATAATCAGGCCATTAAAGGCATGATCAGCTCCCTTGGAGGATTGGATCAAGGACACAATTAATATTGAGTCTCATGATCAGGATGATACGTGGATAGGAGAGGTTATATCAAGAGGTTTGAGGAAAAATAATAATGTCAGAGGTTTTACCTGTGGTAAACCAGGACATCTGAAAAGGGAGTGTAAACAGGGCGTTTCTAGAAACAATGTTTCTTCAAGGAACACTGGCAACAGAATGCTCCTCCCTTCTGGATTATGCAGAAGGTGTGGCAAAGGTAAACACTGGACCAACGAATGTAGATCAACAAGGGACAGACAGGGTAATCCTCTGCCATCGGGAAACTCTCTGAGGGGTCCATGCAGGCCCCCATGACAAATTCAGTTCAGACTTTTNCTGCCATTGTAGAAGAAACCCCTTCTCAGAGCAGTTAAATAACCGAATGCCTATTGTAAAAAACCATATTGCTTGGGGTGATAGAACAGCTATAGCAGAGAGAACAGGAAATCCAGGAGAAACCATAAAGCATATTACAGGTATACCACATAATCCNACAGGCCAAGCAGTCATAGAATGATCAAATCAAACTCTAAAGGACATGCTAAATAAACAGAAAAGGGTAACAAAAACCCCCAGAAGTAGATTACATAATGCTCTATTAACTTTGAACTTTCTCAATGCTAATGAGAAAGGANCAACAGCTACAGAGAGACATTGGATAATAGAAAAAACTTCAGAATTAAANCAGCCTNTATACTNTAAGNATGTGCTGACCTCAGANNGGAAACCAGNATATGTGNTANNNTGGGGACGAGGTTTTGCTTTTGTTTCTACAGGAGAAGAAAAGCTGTGGATACCATCAAAATTGATAAAGGTTTGATTTGAACAAGAGAGACCTCTTAATTAGAAGAGGTGATAGTTCATCATCCAGCATGACCATCCAATTTAAAATTAACTTAACTAGTGCTTTTTATTTAATCAGATATAACTTGCCAAAAGGGAACCTCCTCAAAGTTAGGCTTGGGGAAGTGTTTTTGTTTTTGTCTTTCAGGAGAATGAAGGCTAAAGAATTTGAAGAACACTGGATAAATGAGACATTTGAAGAAAAAGGACAAGTCATCCAGCATAAATGCCCCAAGTAAAGGAGTAAAATGGCCTATTGGTATATCACATGTAAAGTTTCATAAGCCTTTCTAAATGTTTGTTTCTGCTCTTCTCTATAGACACTTAACATAAAGGGTTCATGTAGTCCCAGTTCAATTAAAATTTAAAGCTGGCTTTGGAGTTGGAGAACAGCTCTCTCCTTCTCTAAACCCAAGCGTGTTTGTTAAAA
>LZPO01087629.1:49909-62313 GCA_001675575.1 Neotoma lepida | reverse complement strand
CTTCCTTTCTTTCTTTCTTTCTTTCTTTCTTTCTTTCTTTCTTTCTTTCTTTCTTTCTTTCTTTCTTTCTTTCTTTCTTTCTTTCTTTCTTTCCTATGGGTTGAATTGGGGAACTTGTACATGTAGGGCAGATTCTCTACCACTGAACTTTCCCCCATTAGCTCAATTCTGGTCTTTCTAGAACCTAAGATTACTGACCATCTTGGAAGCCATCATCAGGTTCCTAGGAAGTATCAACAACACAATTGATTCAAGCTGATATTTATTAAATGTCTGTTGCATGACAGAAAATGTCTAAAGATTGATAGTGAAACAATCAATGAGACTTTCTAGGAGAAGAGGTTGGAGAGATGGCTCAGCAGTTAAGAGAATTTGCTACTCTTGCAGAGGACTCTCATTTTCAACACCCACATGTGGCTCATAGCCATCTGTAACTCCAGTTCCAAGGGATCTGTTCTAGTCTCTGTGGGTATCAGTTACCTACTTGGTACAATACATACATTCATGAGGGCACAAACATGTACATATAAAATTTAGAAATGGATAACTATCAAATGGTATAAGCATATACATACATTTAAAAAATGATACCCTCTTCTCCAGTAACCATTTTGTCAATAGGCCCTCATGGAGGGATGGGATCTCATAGACCCCCCTCCCCATGCATGATAAAATGTCAACAGGCCAGGTCTGGTGCAGGTACTGCAGATACAGAAAGCTCACGTGTGCAATGGCCATCTCATGCCCAGAAAATAGCTTGTCACACCACTCCCTTCCATTCCCTGGCTCTTACACTCTTTCTACCACAATCTTCTAAGATGTTCTCTGGGCCTTAGAGGGAGAAATAAATTTGCCCCATTACAAACAAGTACTTTTAAAGTAAACTTCAGTTTTGTTTTACTTCTATTTTTACAAAAAATGTGAAAATTAGTACAGAAAACTTTTTTCACACCCAGTTATCCCTATCATTAATATTTTACATTGAGACATTAACTAAAACTGAAGGTTTTGGATGTACTTATTTCTTTTCAGCATCTTTTTCTTTGCAATTCAAGGACTCTATCTGAGATAGCATAATGCATCTAGCTGTCATGTGTCCCTTTATGAGTTTCCGCTGTAACTGGTTCTCACATGTTCTTTGCTGACAATGACTNCCACAGTTAATTGGATGTTAGGTAGACATAAACACTATGAAGAAAAATAAGGTCCAGTAAGGAGATAGGGAGAAAAGGAAGCTGCTGGCTCATATAATTTGGCTGAGGATGTAATTTTTTGAATTTGTATTTGAATTCAAACTAGAATTAATAGATCAAAGTATACTATAGTCCATGAAAAGAAATTTCCAGGCCTTACAAATGGCAACATAGAGGCTCTAAGTTGAAACCCTGGGGGGTTCACACATATTAAGGGTGCTGGTACTGATGGAACTGAATGAGTGATGTGAAGACAGTGATTACTGGGACCAGGAGCCAATGCAATCATGTGAAAAGGTGCAGAGGCTTCAGTCTGAACTAAATGGGAGTCTCTTGGAGCACTTTGAGAAGATGAGCACAGTCTTACGTAATGTTTAAAATGAAGCAAGCATGTGATTTTGTACCATAGCATTATCACGATAGCTCTGATGACTCTTCACCTGCATCAGTAACTTCATGTTCCAAGCTCAGGACTTTATTAATATTCCCTTTGCAAGATATCACAGCATTATCCACCCTCAAANCCTCCATAGCAATATTATTCAATCTCAGCTGATCTTAACCTTCATCACTATAGGACTGTGTTCTCCCAAATCCTTTTAAAGTGCTATGATTTTTCATTTGTAATAGTTTGGAAAATATGATTATGAGGAATCTTATTATGTTGATGAATGTTTATAATTGGTTGGACTAATACTTGAAACTAGGCTTCTTCTACATATTATCATTTACTAGTTCATTCTCTATTCATTACTATGATTACAGATCAGAGGCAAAGGATTTTATAAAGATGAGAGTTTATTTAACTCCCAAGTTTGGAGATGGAGAATCTAGACAACACACTGCCAGTTCCAATGAAGGTGGTTTTTTCTGCATCTCATCATGGTGGTGGTCTCCTGCAAGGAACTTGTACATAGGGAGAGCTCACATAGTGAGACAGAAAGCCATAGTTGGAGGAGGACCAGTCTTACGCTATTATAGAAATTCTTTTGAGAATTAACCACGGGGCCCATGAGAATTAGTTTAATCCTTGAAAGGTCATAACCTGTTTCTCTGGACCTCAGCTCTTCAAAGTGCTATCTTAACCTTAACCTTAACTTTTTAATATTACCACACAGTCCTATAAAATCACCAGAACCGGCACCGCACTTCAAATCATGGTTGTAAATTGACTCAGAAGAGTCCTATAGCAGAAATGTAATTGTACCTTTAACCCTGAAAGGTTACCCAGAAAATGAGTCATGAAGTAATTATGGTTAACTGTTTTTAAACAAAACAAAACAAAATCAAACAACCTGGAAGTAGGCATTATGGGATAGGAAAAGGAGTTGATCTTTGATACTTTTTTTTGTTGTTCTTTTTTCAAGTTTTTTATTTTTATTTTTTTATTAAGAAATTTTTTATTCCTTTTACATACAACCACAGATTCCCCTCCTCCCACTCCCCCCCAGGCTCCACCTCAGTCTACTCCTCCTCTGTTTCTGTTCAGAAGGGGGCAGGCCTCCCATGGGTATCAACAAAGCATGGCATATCAAGTTGCAGTAAGACTAGACACCTCCCCTCGTATTAAGACTGGGCAAGGCAATCCAATGTGAGGAATAGGATCTCAAGAGCCAGCCAAAGTATTAGGGACATCCCTGCTACCATTGTTAGGAGTTCTTCGAGTAGATTGGATCAGAAAAGGAAATCCCCACNCAGCCTTCTTCCCCCAACACCCCCTCATCACCTCCTCTAAAAAGGTAAGGCCTTCCATGGAGAGTCAGCAAAGCCTGGTACATTCACTTGAGGCAGGTCCAAGCCCCTCCCCTTGCACCAAGGCTGTGCAAAGTGTCCCACCATAGGTAGTGGGCTCCAAAAAGCCAGCTCATGTACCAGGGACGGATCCTGATGCCACTGCCATGGCCCCTTAAACAGACCAAGCTACACAACTGTCTTGCTTATGCAGAGGGCCTAGTCCAGTCCCATGGAGGCTCCACAGCTGTTGGTCTAGAGTTCATGAGTTCCCACTAGTTTGGTTCTGTTGTCTCTGTAGGTTTCCCCATTATGATCTTGATGCCCCTTGCTCATAGAATCCCTCTTCCCTCTCTTTGACTGGATGCCTGGAACTCGGCCTGGTGCTTGGCTGTGGATCTCTGCATCTGTTTCCATCAGTTACTGGATGAAGGCTCTATGATGACAGTTAGGGTATTTACCAATCTGATAACTGAGGTAGGCCAGCTTGGGCACCCTCTCCATTATTGCTAGTAGTCTAAGCTGGAGTCATCCTTGTGGATTCCTGGGACCTTCCCTAGCACCGCGTTTCTCCCTGTCCCCACAATCTCTCCCTCTATCAAGATATCGCTTTCATTGCTCTCCCACTCTATCCCTGTTCTAGCTGGTTTGTTGATAAGGGTGCTGTTTCCTTATGTTCTCATCCTCCATCTCCTACCCTCTATTATCCCCTTTAATCCCCACTTTACTCAGGAGATCTCATCTATTTCCCCTTCCCAGGGCAATTCATGCATTTAAGCCAACAAAAAAGTATGCTGGTTGATGCCCCTATAGTCAAAGATAGGCTAAGAAGGAAAAACATAACATATGTATTAGATGAAAACTTTATACAACATGAGAACCTTTGTAATGAAGATCTGAAGACACAGAATTAACACTCCTTTGATATGCTCTGGATCAGCCAACCACGGAAAGATATATGGAGGAACTGCGAAGGTAATACATCTATGATCTCATATGAGCAGCCCAAGTGGGTAAACCCAGGATGGCCTGGGATTTGGACTTTTCTTGTACCTTCAGTTTTTGTATTTCTTCCTTGAGCCAAGAGGGCAAGCTCTTCCTGGAATGAAGGTCTTAATTTCTTTATGGTCAACCCTTTCAGAGAAAAACTGAGGATGTTAAAGTAGTATTTCTAGGTTTTATGGCTTGTTTTGGGGGAACAGGGGTTCTGGATCTTTCTACCTGCTTTGAAGAACATGACCTTCTATGGTTACCTGCAGGGAAGGAGGAGGTGGGGTACGCAATACGAGGAAGAAGGTCAGAGAGAAACTTTTCTTCTTAGANTGCTCCTAACCTCTACTGTCGAGTGTCACCACTTGAATCCCAATAGTTTGATTATGTAGTCAGACCTGGGAAAATTAGCCTGTTTTTTCCCCAAATGCACAGTGCACAGTGTAGAAAGGAGCATTGTAAGTTACAACTGATAACAATCTGGCTTTATAACATCTGCAAAGCCTTCCAAATTTCAGGCCTGACCTCCAGGAACATCAAACAGCCAGAAGGCAGCTATGAAATAAAAGCTAACACCAGGCCCTTACTTCCAAAGCTCATTTATTACTTATAGTAAGTGTTCAGGTAATGACTTATAGGTAATGACTTTTTCACCTATCTCAAATGAAATATTGACAACAAGAAGTCTGCCGTTACATTAATAAATGCCTAATAAAGTTGTTTCTTATCATGGCCTATCTATTACTCTCACAGCTAATCATGGAGGTGATAATTTTATATATAGGATATATGGATTTCTTGCTCTATCCCTTGCAATGGCTCTAAGGTGCCCTTTCTATTATTCTTTGTCTAAAGATGAGGAAACTGAGTATTTTTCAGTGACAACTCATTCCATAAGTCAAACTTCAGACAGGAAATAAGGAATAACAATTAATACAATGCGGTGTCAAAGCTAAATATTTATAACAAGAAATTAATAATCATACTAAATAAATCAAGTATCTGTACATTGACACATGAAATGTATGTTTATCCTTTTACAAATCTATATGTTCAAAATGTCAATGTCCATAGAAATGTCTGCCAAGTTAGTGAAGAAAGAACAACTGGTTTATCTTTCCTTTGGTGTTATCCTGTTAAGAAACTTGACAAGAAAGGGCTGCTGGGCCATGTCTGCTATTCTGGTCTTCTCAAAGCACATAGGAGTGCTTAGACACGGGATCCCAAGGGTTCAGATTCACTCATCTGATCATTGGTGACACATTGGGTGAAAAGTAATCAAGATGAATATTTTATCGTCCGCATCCCTTATNAGTATAGAAGGGCCTCTTTATCCTCTTTTAAAACCTTTGCAGCCCATTAAGGTCCTCANCTTGCCTTCTAGATGACCNTCTTTTCTGGCGTCTTTCCCAGCCCCCACAATCAAAATTCCTNAATTACTTTAATACTGCCATTTCTTCACTGAGTAGCTCCTGGATGCTGTTGATCTTTCTTTGAAGGAAGCAAGTTCATGAACCAATTCAAACTCTTTGGCAAATAGCTGTTTATGTCCGCATACTCCTAAGACATTTCCATCAAAAGTAGAATTTTCTTCATCCATTAATTCATCAGTCTTTTCACTCAACAGCTATTGTTTTTGTAACTGTTATACATCAGGAATTGTGATAATTTCTGTAGACAGTAGTGATTGAGGGAGACATCATTTATCTTCACGGATTTTTCTTAACAGCAGAAGCTTATGATAATAAATATAAACTCTATGAGAAATTTAGTATGATTGCAACTAACCAAAACATAGATGAGTTCAGTGTGTAATAAAACTTATAAACTTGTTGAGCCCAGGAAGTTGGAAGATTTCTTAGGAAGTGATTTGTAATTTCAGCTCTGAAGATAAATCCCAATTTGCAAGATAAAATAACTATTGATTAAACAAAGAGAAAGAATTAGTGAAGATAGGTCAGACATAGATTTGCATCCAAATGATTTTTAAATGTAAAAGGAAAGGATAAAATTATCTATATTTAGAGTAGTTGAGAGTAATGAATAATCTGATAGGCATGGAGTGGGAAAATAGGAATATTTCCAGCTTGGAAGAGGAGGGATGGAATTTGATGTGTGCTTTAAGAAAATCTGGAGAGTGTTATGTTGCATCAACTCAATCTTCCTTTAAGATATTCCTTTTGAGTATGATTGAGATATTCATTTCTTAATATTCTGTGATTATTAGGATCAGAGAAGTCTAGTAATTGCTTCTAACTGAATGGAGCATGCCCACACATGTTTATGCCTCATCCCGTGGGTAACACCGTACAGGGCCTATCTGGGTCCCACCCCAAGACTTCAGCTTTGGAGCTTCCTATTACGTCCAGTAGGACCACACTTACATTTCTGGTTTCATTTCCATTTTGTTTCTGGGATGACCACTCTACACATAGTCCATAACTGACTGAAGCACCACTCTACACATAGTCCATAACTGACTGAAGCACCACTCTACACATAGTCCATAACTGACTGAAGCATCACTTTATCAGTTTTATCATTTGGTGAACATTGGAGTGGTTTCTACTTTTTTGGTCATTAATTGTGAATTATTTTAACTTATATTTTTAAAAGAACATATAAATAGTAGGTATGAATTATAGCACTATATGATACTTCATTGTGGCTTATATTGAGAAATCATATCTATTTCCTCAAGCTTTTTTCAGTTGTTTGTGGTGAAAACATAAAATACTGTATTCTAGCTTTTTTGGATGATAAATGTATCATCAGAACCCTCAGTCATGCTACCATACAACAGAACACCACAACTCACTTCGCTCACTTATCTATACCTAGTTCATGCTGACCAGCTGCACACATCCTCTCCCTTTACCAACACTGTGATTTTCCCCTCTCCCCACTCTTGCTGCTTTTGTTTCTCAAAGCTCTTCTTGATAGTATTGCCCAATAAGCATCTGCATATAAATCTCAGACCTTACAGGCTGTTTTCTGAGAAATCTACCAAGAGTTAGTTAGTAGTGAAAACAGCCTGGGGTTCATAGCCAACCTGCTAGCTGACTATAAGGACTCCATGGTTGGTGGTGACTGAAGCACGGATAGCTCTTGTCAGGTACAGGAGAGTGATGCTACAATTCTCACCAGTGCCAAACTAAACTTTCAATAGTATCCTGATGGAAAGGAATGTGTCTTGTGTGGTTGAGAGGTTTGAAGAAAATTAAATCTCATAGTTTTGAATATCTGCTGGTGAGGGGACTCTATCCCTAAGACAGAGCAGATGGAAGATTTGGAATGTTCACTAATTTCAAACAAATGTGAAAGCAGGAGAGCTTATGAGGGAACACACACACACACACACACACACACACACACACACACACCCCACAGAGACTCTTCTGCTTTAGGTTCATAGGCAGAAGGGAATGATATCATTCCAGGGTTTAATTATATGAGTAACAAATCTCCCACGGAAGGTGAATTCTCCATTTTCACAAGTGTCAAGATGAGACATGGTCCGAAGACCTCTGAGTTTATGCATCCTTGAAACCTTGGGTCCTTGAGCTCTCTGGGGTTTTTGAAACATTCTACTCCTTTCCCATTAAAGCCTACTGCCAGGATGATGCAACAGTCTCTGCTTTGCAAAAGATCATGAATGTCCAGCATCACCCCTCACCAGCAAATCAATAAATTTGGTCACGTCTGAATCAGGGAGGTGAGTGTTGAGTCTGTTAAGAAGGGAAAAGAACTGTGAAAATGCGATGTTTAAAATGCTATGTTATTTCTAGCAAAATGGGGAGCCAACAAAAGAAAACGGGGATAAGAAGCAAAAATGTTTACCTACACAACTAAAGAGGATAGGAAGCTAAGGGCTGCCGAGGTGATAAATAAATCATATCCATCATATACTTAATTTGCTTTTGAATCTGGAATCATTATTGCCTGAGTGTCCCAGAAAGTGAGATCCTGTTGCAGCACAGCAAGTAACTACAGTAGCTACATCATGATTCCTCCCCCCATTGTACTTATGCTTGATGTATGCACAGGGCAGGGGATGATCCAGATGGTCTTGGACTATTAAATAAAAGTCTCAGTTGATCTTTATATCTAGGGCACCTGTTGGCCACAAATCCTCTAATAGGATCCCTGGCCCTCTGGCATAAGAGGTAGCATAGGTTGGTCTAGCCTCTGAACTCTTCCCTTAAAACCTAGTCAAGATAGTTAATAAAAAACAATATTTCATCCTGAGAAAATGGCATGTAATGATGTTACTATTAAAAACTTCAAGGATGCAAGGGTATGGTCCACAGAATATTTTCTATTCACTTCCCCAGCATGGTTTCTATGGAAACACAGATGGAGTCAAAAAGATTTCATGAGACTAGATTTCTGTAGAATCAACCAAGGAGTAGCACCAATAGGAGCTGGCATGCCGTACATACTGCCTTTACTAGAAAGACTAACATGGTATGAGTACATGGTACATTGTCCCTCAGGTGGTACATACACCCATCTTTCTATACCCTTCTGGAAAGACCACAGGCACATTGAATCCTCATATGGTGGGGGAAAGTATATATTTACTGTTGTGCTTCTTATTTTGTTCTTGCNATCAAAATACATCAGAAAGGATCTAAACAATTTACACAGACCATATAATATCAGTTTAGATTATAGTACTGATAGTATTACACTAATCCATAACTGAAATGTNGCAGGCATATCAAAGACCTTAGTAAGTACACATCCTCCAAAAAGGTTGGAGATGAACTCCAGTGACTTATCAATGGTGTTTGTAAAGCCCAGTACATGCCAGGGTGCTGTTACTTTCAAAGTAACTCATAAATGACTGTATCTATATGTCTGCCCCAAGTGCTAAATATAGTGCTTGTAGATGTAGATTCTGGAGGCAGCTTAGTTCACATTTAGGGTTATTGTTACAATTTACTGAGTGACTCAAAGAATTGTCATGTTTAAGGAACATAGTTTTAGACAATCCAGTTGACATTGGACTATACAATACTCTATAGCTTTGGGGACTGGAAAAATACCCAAAGTGAATGTCTAATGTAGATCTGCAGATATTTGGAGTTAGTCCTTCATTGCAGCATAGCAACAAATACCTCTCCTCCAATGCTACTAAGTTCCAGCACACATGGACAATCTTACTGTGAAAACATCAATTGTTCATGGGGCCAGAGACACCTATTGTGAACTGGATTCTGCAAGATACTCTGGGTCATATGTCTGTACAGATCTAGCCATAGGCCATGATCAAGCAGAAGAGGTTTTCCTGGACTGGGACTTGAATCACTATTCTAGTTATAAGACTTAATGCTCATGCCCCCCGCCCCAGCATTATATCGCTATTTTACTGATCTTGTCTCAGCTGGCATCTATAATTTTTTTTAGGGTTTCTTTGTGACCAGGGACAGAAAAGCAAAGAGTTTGAATGTGTATCACATGCAGATAGGCTTGAAATGTAGGTACAAGTGTCTGAGGGCTCCACAGAGGGATGGATCCTACAAAGTGTGGAAAGGCCATCTGTCTATTANTATAGGGTTGGTGAGTGCACCTAGTTTAATATTTATCTGTAAAGGGAAAAAAGACTAAGCCAAGATGACATGTGATCTCATGGCAAGTCAAATTGCTCAGCTTGTTGCTTAGATGATGTGAACAGAGAAAAATTAGAACATTCAGAGTAACATTTAACGAAGTATGAAATTAACCAATGAATCTCTTGGAAGTGGGAGTGAATTATGAAGATCTTGGTATGACATTACTTGATGTCACCCATTTGGGATGTTTGTGTTGGTTGAACTTGTAGCTCTAGTGGGTCAGTATGGTAGTTTGAATGTAATTGGCCCCCATAATCTCATAGGGAGTGGTACTATTAAGAGGTGTGACTTTGTTGGAGTAGGTATGGCCTTGTTGGACGAAGTGTGTCACTGTAGGGGTGGCCTTTGAGGTTTCCTATGCTCAGGATACCACCCAGTGTTTCAGTCAACTTCCTGTTTCTTGTAAGATGTAGGACTCTTAGCTACTTCTCCAGCACCATGTCTGCCTACACTCCCCCATGCTCCCCACCATGATGATTATGGATGAANCCTCTGAAACTGTAAGCAAGCCACCCCAATTAAATGTTTTCTTTATAAGAGTTGTCATAGTCATGGTGTCTCCTCACAGCAATAAAAACCCTTATTAAGGCAGTTAGTATATATATATTAAAATTCTAGGATGTGAAGCATCCCAGTGGACACTACTCAAGGATCATTAAACTTTGTGCCATGTCTCCTATCCAGTCATATCAGATTCTGTTTGCTAAGANGTCAACAGATAAGGTCAGCAATAGGGCCCCTGGAAGGCTTATAAAGCCTTAGGATCAGGAAGATGTTTCATTCTTATTATACTGGAGGCAAAGAAGAATAGAATAGGCATCCTGGTGACCCATGGAGGTATGTCTTGGAACTTTGATGTGTAATTGTTTTTATGTAGATATCTGTGCATGTTCACATGTGTGCATTCATGTGTATGCCCATGCATGTAGAGACCAGAGGACAAAATTGTGTGACTACCTTCAGGTGATTATCTCTTATTTTTAAAGTGAGTCTTAAACTGGTCCAGAACTCATCAAGTAGACGAGGCTGGCCAGCCAGCAAGCTCCAGGAATCCACCTGTTTCTACCTTCTNATTTCTGGAATTACAAACATATGCTACCATACCTGGATTTTCTATGTGGATTCTGGAGATCAAATTCAAGTTTTTGTGCTTTCAAGNCACACNGTTTGCCAACTCAGCTANCTCAACNTCCACACCCTGTATATAATTTGTTGGTNGACAGTGGAGCAGCCCCAGGCAGAAGTAACCCAGGGGCCAGATTCCTCAAGGATTAAGATCTGGTTTATACACTGGAACATATTTAAGTCATAAGAGGCATTATGTTCAGAGGAATTTATAAAATAGAAAATGGAAGACGATGGCATCCATGATGAACTGTTTTTGTCATATTTTATTCTTCTTGGTAGTCCTAGAAAAGAACAACCAGCATTCTAGAGTTTTTCCTGGCTAGGATGAGGTAGGTGAGGTTGAACCACACAAAGGATTGGCTGAAGTGCGTGGTTGTATTGTACAGGGCTAAACCGAAGTCCTGCTGTAATATAAACTGTTGATTGTCCACACCTAATGTGCTAATTTGTGCCCCCCTCTCCCTGCAAGATTTTGTTTATGAAGTAGCCAAATTTCTGATGTTTTATTATACCAGTTTGATGTCATTTCTTAATCACTCCAAAGTTAAACATTTGTATGTCCATGCTGTTAAAACTTTCTCCCTCGAGAAGATATAACAACTTCTACCCCCTCCTGACAAACACCACAGAACAAACCAAAGTTCATAATGTTAGTTAGTTCATGACTAGTTCATGAAAGTTAGTTCATGATGAACTAACAAGGTTATTAGACAAAAAGAGGGTGTTACTGGCAAGAGTGTTTGTGACCCTGAAGTAGCCCCACAGAAAGGCCTGGACTCAGGATGATAGCCACTCCCCTACAGCCACATAGAAAGAGCCCCTTTGCCTTCCACAGCCTATGTACTGCAGCACACTCTCCACACCTGAGGCCAGGGCTGTAATTAGAGCAAAACTGCATATGAATGTCTGGGAGGAAGTNCAGTGACCCTCCACTACCACTCCTCCGACAAAATGTCAGTAGTATACTGGTCTACTCCCCATGGATTAGTCAACTGTACAGCACTTTGTTTTCTTGGAATCTTAAGGAAANCGACCTAACACATGAGTAGGAGGAAAGATTTCTTGTTTAAAAAAACATCTTGTTTAAAGTCCCAGAGGCAGGCAGTGAGGTATGACTACCTGACAACTTCTTATTACAGCTGAGGAAGTAGTGGGAAGCCTACTTGGAGGAATAACTGAAGCCTAATAGTGACAGACCACTTGAGTAGGACTGATTGCCCTGGACAAACCAGTGTGTGGAAGCTTCAGGGCTTCTAGAGCAGCTGTGGTGGTTTGAGTGACAGTGTGCCCTATAGGATTACCTATTTGAACACTTGATCACTGGTTGATGATGCTGGTTTCATGGGTTCTGGATCCTTTAGGAGGTAGAGACTTGTTGAGGGAAGAACTTCACTGTTGGCAAGGCTTTGAGAATTCATAGTGTGGTCCTNNTTCCAGTTTGCTCTTTCTGCTTCCTGCTTGTAGATAAAGATGTGATCTGATAGCTTTCACATCTTACCAACATGCAACACATTTTCCATCAAAATAGATTCCAGCCTGCTGGGCAGTGGTGGAGCACTCTTTTAATCCCACCAGAGGCAGGTGGATCTCTGTTACTTCCAGGCCAGCCTGGTCTACAGAGTGAATTCCAGGATAGCCAAAACTACACAGAGAAACCCTGTCTGGGTGACTGGGGGATGCGGGGGAGACCCACAAAACAAAGCAAAAAATAGACTCTAGGTCTCAGGAATAGTAAGCCATTTGG